>JAVQKG010327167.1:0-10794 GCA_036025885.1 Hypseleotris bucephala | reverse complement strand
AAGTCCAGATGACTGATTTTAACTTTCTCCAACTCTACTAATTAATACAATTTTTATCGGAAAATATATATTCAATTTAATTAATTGAAGTTTGAATTTGCATCTTTTAATACTTCTACACTTAACATAAATATTAAACATTGAAAAGGAGAGATAATGCTCATCATAATTGAGTATTACAATGTAAACTATCATAAAATATATAAAAAAGATCAAATATACAAATTTCTCATGAACTGCTCATGTGTAAGCAGAGACAGACAGCAGCAATGATGATAATTCAGACCTGGGTGTCTCTGGTCTGCCTTCCTCTTCACCATTAGGACAGGTGTACAGTGTGTGCTAACTTGTACAGACACACCGATGCCTCCTCACAAAATGTCAGGCCTTCAAACGCGTTCATTATGCACAAATTAGAAATGTGCCGAGGAGAGCTCAACCCTGTTTGATCTTGTCTGTGTGTGTACGTGCGTATACAAGCGCAAGAGACTAAAATAGAGATGGAATAGAGAGAGAGCGAAGAGACGCTGTCAACTTGCTCAGTCCTCCTCCTCCTCCTTGCAGAAGCAGATGTCCAATTTAGTCTATATAAAGTCAATGCAAGTATGGCTGCTGATGCTGAGAGCTACTGTAACTTTACATTACGGCTACGTCTTACCTTCATCAAGCTTACATTCGTGTTCATTTCCATGTGAACCATCATTTCCACTCTGTTGGAAATTACCTCAGAGCTCAGAAATGTATAGAGCCATTCAAAGCTATGTTTTTTTTTTTGTGTTTTAACTTTTGCCGAGGGAATTGAAGTGGACGAAAGCAAGACCATTTCTGCCCAAGCAACTGTGACTAATATCATAACCACAGAAATAACATATCAACTGGTGCTGTATGACTGCAATGGATTTGGCAGCGACCTTTTTCTGTGTTGGTCCAGACAATTATCTGAAACAGACACAATTCTTCTATCGGGGCTCATGTGTTTTTCCCAATGAGCAAATATACACAGGCTCAGAATAGGTGGGAGTTGGCTGTTGCCTTGTCATACTTTGCCAGAGATGACGCATCCACTGATATGTCAAAGGGAGGGCTGAAACAGAAAAAATGTACACTTAGTTGACAACAGGATATAGTGGTTGTGCCAGACAGGAAGTCAGAGCCCACAATGCAACACCGTCAAAAACTGAGCAAAATGTTAAGATAGTTTGCTAGACATTTGACAGTAGGGGCATGGATGTAATGCAATTAAAATGATTCAAGGCAAACCACATGTCCAGTAACATTTGTTTAATATCCTTTTTTACTAGACTTTTAGCTTACTGTGTAATGAAGTGTTAATTTGGGTTTTGTTTTTTGTTTTCTAATAGCCAGCAGTTTTGTGTTAGGCCTTCAACTCAAACAGGTAAATTATAGCTATTGTTATCAAAATCAAAACACAAGAAAACAACAGGAAATGTGATGAGAAGTGCAAATTGTTATAAGTTTGTAATTTTAAAGAAGCATATAGACAGATAAAATATATTGTGGCATCGGTAGCAGCCAGCTTCTCTCTTGTGCGTTCCGGTGCCTGTGAAAGAGCGGAGAAACGTCTTCAAAGCGCAAGCTTGGTGCACAAGGGGGCGGAGGTAGAGTGAGCTGGAGAGATAGAAGGAAGGAGAGAGAGACACGGAGCAGTGACAGCGCTCATCAGCCTCTGTACAGCCAGGACGGCTTGCATCCGAGCAATCGCTGTCATTCGCAGTCGGAGTTTACAGCCTTTTGTGCCGCCTTTTCTTTCGGTCTTTTTCTTGCGCACCCCCTCCCTCTGTCCCGGTGCTGCCTAGCCCAATCGACACCATCATGGTTTCTATAATTTCAGACTTGGACCCCCTGAAAAGCTGGAACGTGTTAAGGTAAGCGGCCGGTCACTCGTACAAAGTAAACGCCAACAAAACAAGGCAGAAGTGCGCTGGTAGCCTATTTCGAAAGGGAAGTGTCTACGTCCTGACAGGCGCAGGAGGTCGCGCAGAAATGTTGTTTTACTCTTTGGGTGAACTTACCGCGCACGGATCGCACCTTTTTTTTCGGCGAAACATGTAGTTTTGGTAGCGCTCTTGTTCTCCTCTGCCTTGTCATGTATGTGACGCATGCTCGCTGCTCGTACATGGCACTGACCTCAGTGCACGCTGCCCCTTCATCATCTCCACATCTTAAACCACCATCTCACAGAACTTTATACGAACATTTATCACATCACCCCTCCCTCTCCCACTCCCCACCCCAGATTTTAGTCCATCAAAATGCACTGCCAGAGAAAAGTAAACGCCCCTGGAGAAATTTATCTTGAAACATTTACTCATGGCTGTTTGCCTGCTTCAGAACATTTCATTTTATCTCCGGAGCCTCAACATGATTTCTAGGCTGCTCCACTAAAAGACTCGTTTAGTTTTCTGGCACAAGGCATGAGGCAGTTTTTCAAATGAGATCCTGTGGGACTTCCATCAGGTCAAAGTTTAAACCTGGCTGTGAAGCTGTGCTCTGTCTCCTCGTCACCAATCATAAAATAAAAATAATAGGACAGATTCATAATACATTTATTTAACAGCAAGTTACTATCTGTGCCTTGTCCCTTATGCATGCATTTGATTAATCAGTCACTCAACACATACGCTGCAGAGACCATTGCAAATTTTGTTTCAGGAATACGAAAAGAAGTACAAGGAATAAAAAAAATTGCCTTTTCCTATTATATCATGGCCTAATCAAAAATAGATGATAGCTGAAATAGATAAATGAATAGAGGAATGTGGAGCGGGCATATTTTAGAGCCCTAATGGAGGACTGGAGACCAGCAGGGGGGTGATGTCATATTTAAACAGACACTGATGACCATCCAGAGAAGTAGGACATGTAGCTGATCCATCACAGACAGACACACATACCACACCATTCTTTTTTTCCTCTTAACTGGGGCACACTGATATTTTTAACCACCCTTATTTTTGTGCAAATTACTTTCATTACTGATGTGAAAAACAAGGTTGCCTGTTTTTTTTCCTTGGGTGACTAAACCTTTATTGTTCCAGATTAGAGACAGGTGTAGCACTTTTCAAATGAAGATGCTTCTCAGGAAAAAGCCGCTTAACATTGGTCCCAGCTCACATAGGCACACAACACACACAATTGGCCACACAAATGATCACGTTCACCCTTAGATGCGCTTCTCAATCATCTATGATAATGAAGCACCGCAACACCTTTTTTTTTTTCTACATCAATTTACTTTTTTTTAAAGAGACTCACCTCCGTCACGCTCTGACAAACACTTAACACACTTAAGTGCTTGCAGACTCATATCATAAACACTGCATTTGTTGTTTGCTATTGTCGCTGAACGAAAGGGAGCAGCATTCAACACTCAGTGAGATTATTACAACACAAACTTAACTAAATTGGCCCTTTTCTCAGTCCGATTTCTGTTTTAAGAGCCACACTCATAGGCATAAGAGATTTGCAAAAAAAATATATAAAGCAGATGAAAGATGAACCCTCACTGTCTTAACACAATTAGGCAGCATGATATGCATATTAGCACAACTAGCTGATTGATGCTGCACTGTGGAATTTGATTTGGTTTAAACACAATAAGGACCTAATGCTAGTGAAAAATGTGCGTGTTGGGGCAGACGTGTTAAAGGCAAGTATGTTTTCATATCTGATCATCAGCGGGATGTGTTTTTGCATTCACCGTCATCTCTTATCACTTATAATAGTCTTTCGACACACATACTGGGAAACACACAGAGCCGGATGGAGTGCAGTGCATGACTATTATAAATGTGTCTGTGCCTCTCGCAGGGCACATCACATCTCTGAAGTGCAGTTCAGTTATTCCATAATGAGAAACAGCATGCATATTAATTCCATCTGATTACATCCAGCCACAGACACACACAGAGAACACACACACGCATGCACAGAAACACACAGACACACACAGCACACACACATGGCAAAGTCAAGGTGTGTTCTGGATTCAATTAGGAAATGGATAGATGAGAGCTTGGGTCTTGATTCTATTACCGCCTGTGTACATTGTTGTCGCGGATACAGCTAACTTAGCACTAGGAAAAATAAACAATGGTATTTTCTGACTTATGGCCATTGCGTCTTAGTTATTGACAGTTTCTGCTCAGGTTCAATAATATGTTTGTATTATGAGATGTTATAATAAGAATAATAATGAGGTACGAGGTTCGGTCGTCAGGGAAGAAACAAACAGAAAGGAGGGGCTTGACCTTTGACCCAGTCGTGTTGGTTTTAATTAATCCACTTAAAGTGTTGGTCGGCTTGCATTATCTGTAGCTTTATATCCCGCTGGACCAAGAAGAGAGACACAAATCCATCTGCCTAATTACCGAGACTGCAGTTTGAATCTTAAAATCCCTTTTGATAGGCTGCATGTGTGTGCCTATGTGTGTGGTTTATAACCCAGGGCTTTTTCTATTCAGGATTATATTGGTTTTAAATACAGAGTGAAAAAAGCCCCAAAGGCGGATATTTTTTGGGCTAAAGCTACCTTTACTCATTTTTTAATATGACATTTTCCGTTTCTTTAGATGTTTTGCCAAAAGGTAACAAAATAATCGTCTTTACTGTAGAGCAATGTTATTAGAGACTTTTAGAAAATCAAGTTCCGTAATCTTTCTATTTGCGTTCTTTGTTGCTATGTGTCTTTTCTAAGCAGCCTTTGTCAATTGTTAGATTCAATGTGATTAAACAATACATTTTAAAAACCCCAACCAATAATTTGCATGTCTTCCTAAAATGACGTCATTCCTGAAGAGAGTTTTTGTGAATACAGTACAGACGTCACGCCCCTTCCACTTCAAACAATAGCGATTTAAACATTAGTGACAACGAGTGACGACAGATCTGTGACACTTGAGAAAAAAAAAGATTCACAAATCAGTCCATGCTCTTCCGAGGCTGTCAGTCAAAGTTAAGGCAGGAACAATATGGCTTTGAGCGCGTGAGTGAAGCAAGACAGAGAGGGAGGGTAAAAATCTTTCTGTAACTGCCCCGAATCAGCCTGTGATAATTACAGAGCTGAGGCGTAAGAGCGCAACACAAAACCCAAAAGAGACAAGGATTGGAGGATGAGTGCTGGAGATTGATGAAAAACTTTTGACGCTTTTGTTACGTATTTGCTCATTTTTGGTCTTCTGGAGTTCTGGTGGATGAAAATGCATTTATGGAAAAGTACAGGTGTTTATATAATTTGTTATTGCCGTGTCTAAAGACAGGGTTTAAAGGAGATTGTCTAATTGTGGAAATTCTGTTGTATGAAGATCTGAATGATCAAAATACTGTTTTATTGTGTTGCACTTTGAAAATACCATGAAAGCAGAGTTGGTTTTACCATAAAGAACATCGCACATATAATCAATATTTTATGGATTGTAGTTTAAGGATAGAAATGCGTGTATAGGCCTTAATATTCATGGCATCCAGGTGTTCATGTTTCTTGGATGTCCATTGATTTTTTTTTTTTTTTTTTTGTCCCATTCTTTTTTCAATGCCTTTCTTAAACACCCACTGTGGTCATTTTTTCCCTTGTATTTATTCAGCAACAACACTCTCTACACACAGTTAACCCCATTGGCCTAAAGTGACAAATCTGTTTAATAATGCACCACCTGGAGCACAGCACTCCATCTCTCTAACCCTCTCGTCGCGCGTTTCCCCCATTCTGAACACACATACAGTAATCATTCCCTCTAGCTGTATTTTAGCTGTGCGCTGTATGTTCAAGTCCAATTCTCAATGGTTTTGTCTTTGTGTGCTTGTAAGAGTCAGCCCATAAAGATACTTTAAACTTACGCGTGTTTTCTTCCCAATAAAATATAAGACTTCCACTGAAGAGATGTTCAGAACTACCTTGTACATCGCTGGCACTTCATATGTGTGCATTGTGTTTGCAGCTATTTTTACAGTGATCCTCAATAAGAGAGAAATGAAGGGCAGGGGTGTATTGGAAAATAGATGTGTTGGAATAAAGAAAGAGCATTTACTCAAAACTGAGAGCTTAGCAGAGTGGGATAAGGAGAGGAAGGAGGAAGAGGAGCAGGGAGATTCAGTGAGGGAAAGAAAAACATTGGCACAGTGCCCAGTGGAAATAAATAAATAAATATAAAGGAATGAAAATCTTTTGTGTGCATGACGGTTGGGTGCTCACATACTGGAGCGCAAGAAGCCAAAGGCCAAATACTGTCCAATCATGTGAGTGAATGTTTGGTGTTTTAAAAATCAATATAGTTAATAGAAATAATGCATAATGTATATGAATTATGTCCACATTTACTATGTATCTTGGACTTACACTATATTGAAAACACCATGAAAAAGGCAGAGTATTTTTGACTATTTTGAACTATGGTATAAAGAATATTCCCCACCATGGAAATGGTCAAATTTAAACATGCTGAATGGTGTTACAGTATATCAACTGTCAGCAGCTTCCTTTCGAAAATAACTGAATGGTCTTTGAGGAGCGCACATGGGCTGTCACAGTGCACAGTGAGAGAAGTATGGAGTGGTGAAGGAGAGCTAATGAATTATGAGTGGTTTGTGAACGGGAAAGCTCTGCCCCTCTTCCTCCTCTCGGGTTAGGGAAGTATCACGCGAACAGTGTCGCAATGCACGAACTATTGTGTAGCAATCAGGGCAAGAAAATAGAGAACAATCTTAGAAAAGTTACACGAGAGACAGGGGTGAGGCAGGAAGTTGCAAAAGCCTGACAGTTACATTTGTCACAATCACTGACAGTGATTGGCTGTTTGTAGTTGATTAAGACCTACACGACAAGGAAACCAAACAGGCCCATAGATAATCCATAATCTATTGATCTGGTCATCAATGAAGTGCATTTAGTCACTGTGTATTCATGTTGGACTTCTACTCTTTTAAAGTGAAAGTATAGTCAGAACATGAAGAATAAAAACACCAAAGGCCACTTTTACATGCAGTATTCATCATGAAGGGGATCACATGCACATAATTTACAGAGAGCAGAGCTGCAGGGTGGAGTTCATATAGCAGCATACAGCATGATGTAACAGTCCAGCGCTGATTCACTCCAGACGTTCAGGAGGCAATCTGTTACTCCAGGAATCCTTTTCACCGAGAAAAAACAACCGCTGAAGAGACGTAAATAAGTAAAAAAGACACTTTTATAAAGCAGAGGAAAAAGTGAGTGTGTGTGATTGTTGGTTCACAATGTAAGAAAATAAATAAAACAGAAATAAAAACAGAAATGTCAATGGAGATAAAGACTTATCATGGTCAGGAGAGGAGTAGGAGGAGACAGATGGTGTGACCACAGCTGGAGAAACTGTGTGTTTTACAGAACTATGGGCTGTTGCTCAATTCTTATTTATCAGATGAGCCCTGGAGCCGTCCTGCTGATAACATCATACTTAAAAAAAGAGAAGAATCTTACATGTTACAAAGTTTGTGACAAAGTTTTTGACATACAATGAACAATATGGGTGGGCAATATGGTGAAAATATAGTATCAAGAATGTCACTAATCCAAGGCCACAACTTAAATTTTATGACAATTTTAGCTCTTTTAATTCTCTGCCTTACACTGACGACCTCTTCTACATAAAAGCAGTTTTAATACATAATTAATACGTAATGAATTCTGATTATTTATATGATTCCCTTTCTTATTAATGAAAAGCAGAACATAATGAATGCACTGCATCATGATTCAATGATTCCCAGATTAGCTTGATCATCATAACTTCATGTCACGATTTGACTTTTCATCACCATTTCGTCCATTCCGATTAAAAATGTGAATATTTATTTATGAATCTTCTCCACTTCTTTTATTGATTTGCAATTGAATTTAGTTGGTAAGGATTATGAAGCCTATGTTTTAAAAAATGGATCCTGGGATAGTTTGCATGCCTCTTTCTGTGACATAATTTTGGTGTCTGCTGCCATGGTTACTCTTAATGTGCCATTGAAGTGAAGTATGTATTTAAAGCATCACTGACTCCAGGCCAAACTTGTGTGAAACTTAATGTGTTTCTCCTTCTCTCTGTGACTGACAGGTCTTCTTTGGCAGGCGCAGGGTGCTATTGTCTGTGCCACTTGATAGAAATAAAGAACTAACAAGTTATTTTAGGACTGCATCTAATCTGAGAACAAGTAATTGATGGATATTGTTTTTCAGATAAAATAGGCAAAAGATTATTATGATGATGCAGTATTATGGTAATATTGTATCAAACTCCTCAAAACAATTAGTTTAGAGGATGATGGCATTTTGAAAGGACCTTGTTTTTCACCTTTTATTCCAGCCAGCCCTGGTGCATTTGAACATTGGAGCGACACTGGAGTGTACACATATGGTCACCTATTAAATGTTAATTACACTCAAAAGAGCTTGTTTAATATGGGACATTTCACTTCAGTTCCTTAGGCATAGTTGTCTAGCCAAGCTGTATTTGTCTTTTCATCTTGGGAGATGAGTGAGAGTCGAACTACCAACCTTTTGATTAGTGTGTGACCTTCTTTGCCACCCCGTATTAATGGTATGTGCAGTCAGCTCTTGATATCACTCCTCTGTGTTGTACTGTGGACGTGGTTCTGGCTCTACTTTTGTGTTCTGAGATTACTGGAAACCCTTGCCCCATAATGGCCGCTTGAGGGTGGAGTTAATGTCACGAGCAGACCCCGGTTCGCCCCTGGGAGTCGTGCTCCACCCTGCCCCATTAATTTCAAGTGCTACTCATATCCGTGGTCCCCATACTTTTTCATCTGTCTGTCCACCCCCTCCCTCCACCTTGGTGTGCCCAGCCCAATCTCAGCACTCTCCTGGCTCATTTTGAGCTGTAATTGGACAGGAGTCTCAGGGGACGGTCGTCAGCACGCCCCAGTGCCTCACGTCCCATCTCTGGAGTGGAAATGCGCCCAGCCATGGTCGATAAGCAGTGCTCTCCGTCAGTCCAACAGCTATACGCCGGCAACTTTTAGAGCGCACAATGACTGGATTTCACATATGAATAACCATTAAATAAGCTGTCATCAGAATCATCGCAAAGTCCTCACTCCCTTGCTTAAAAACAAAAAACAACTAATGCTTACCTAAGCACTAAAAAGCATGTTAAATGTTCTAAAATATACAAATATATGTCATGAGATTCAGCGTTTTCAGCTTGAAATTTTAGAATTTTATTGAAGACTCTCTCAAAGTTGTTTTGTTGTGGAGACTTGAAATGTGTGGCAACCCTAAACTTTTATGAGCAGGAAAACATTGAATTATATTGGGCACCTGACATAAATGTAATTTGATCATTCTGCTGGCCATTGTGCATCAGTCATTCCTTCACATAGCTCTGTATGAGAAGGTGTTGTTTGGATGTCCCCTTGTAGCAGCCTTCCCTGCAGCAGCAGTTGTTCTGATAATCTGTCATATGAGCCTGTCTCATCAGAGGCTGAACATTTGGAGCTGCAGAGAGGCAGGATAACACCCTAAAAGCTTCCCGCTCCCCTCTTATTGCACATGGCTCAATCCCAACTATCTGAAACCTGCTCCTTATCATCTTTCCTTTATTGCTGAAGCTCGACGGCCTCTCGGCGATTAAGAAAAGCGGTCCAAATTGGTCTTGACCTGAGATCCGTTTGACCACAATGCATACCTGCAGCTCCCCCCAGAGGCCACCTTGCACAGTTTTTGAAAATGCCTCAATTACTTTATTTTCTCTTCCTGATAAAATGATTTTCTTTGTCTCCGGTCATTTGTTCGTGCTGCTAAGACCTCTTCAAACAAAATCCTTCTTGCTGCTGACCTGTTATCTCACCAGCCCTGGGACAATTACTACTGAATACCTTGTGTGTGTGTGTGTGCGCCAGCCTGTTACTAAGATTAAAAGAGAAGGAGGGAGGTGGTATAGCAGTGTGTGTTGGTGCTGTATTGGCATTCACACGCTGGTGGATGAAAGCAACGGCACCATTAATAATTGAAAGAGTACTTAATGACAGGAGCGCTGCCCTCGCAAGACAGCTTTTAATAACCAGGAAGGTTTCATATTCCTTGTTCTAGTCTTTTTCATGTGTGTTCCCCCTGTCCCTCCGCCCCTTCCTCATCCTGCTTTTCTTCTTCAGAAACTCTCTCAGGTCTATTCACACAGCCAAAGGATTGCAAGCAGTGGAAGCATCTGTCTGCTTTTTTTTTGTTTTTTTTAAATAACCAACCTAGAGTAAGGTGTTCAACTGTGTGTGCATTTTTCTTTTAAATTGGGCAAAACAGTGCAAGAATGGGTAGCTGCAGCGTGCTTATTGACAGAGAAGTCCATTCATTATGTATCCCACAGTATCCCTTTGTTTGTGCTGTCTCGTTGAGAGATATATTTGTTTATAAAGATGCTTAGTCTCTCCTTTTAATGCCGTCAAAGCTCACCCTCATTAATTCGCTTGATGGTCTTTGATTTGCCGGGCATCACTAAGTCGCATTAAGAAATGTATTTCCCAGCTCTTACTTAACGATGCCTCCACAACTACCGCAATTAAATACACATTTAAATGCTTGAGGTTTCCCTCTATATTCATGAGAGGAGACTAGCGCTTGATTAGCACCATGAATTACATTTGGTAGTCATGAACAAGGTGATGCTGGCTTTTTTCATTGCCAGATTATTGTTTGGTAATTTAAACATTTTAAATTTAAATGTGATTAATAATGATAACAGGTAAGCTTATCAACTAGACACTCTGAAGGTACTTTTAAGGCAAGATGCTATAAAA
>JAVQKG010327160.1:0-16165 GCA_036025885.1 Hypseleotris bucephala | reverse complement strand
TTCCACCACCTCCTCCGCCATAAGGCAGTCGGTCTTATAGCAGTTGACGCAGACGCATGGGGCGTTTCGCCGATATACATTTGCTGTCGTTTACGACAGCCTGGGTCTAGTTTACTTTAGTGTTTAGTCTATTCCCTAACCTCTACAGCAACATCGAATCATATGTTTGGCTATAAGCTTTCACCCTGCAACTCGCGTCCCGGCCCAAGTGCATACTGTCTTTGTGTCCCTGGGCAAGACACTTAACACATTTGCTATCAATGAATGTAGTGGCAGCCACGTCTCTGTTACTTTGCCCCAAGTAGTTTACCGCCACCACTTTGTAGATGTGGAGTGAATTAATGATGGACTTAACTGTAAAGCATGTAAGCCATTATTTTAGTTTAATACCTCCACTGGCCTCAACGCATTACAGAACATACTTTATATCTCACCAAATTATGTTTATTAGTAGTTTACTTTTATACTTGCAAATATGATATGAACATTGCGGCCATAGAAAATAATTCTATATTTTTTCAAATTGTCTTTGCGTTTGTTCCCTCTCTTCTTGCCTACCTCCAAACCTGTACACCATTCTATAGCATTCTTTATCTCTTTTTTTAATCCGCAGAACTGGAAAAAAGGATGCCATCTTATTCTTTCTCAACAATTTGTAAGTAAGTGTGATACAGACTTTTATTGTGTCCGATAGCTCTGGGAATGTAGAAATGTATTTGTTAATTTAGTAATCAAATACAGTAATCTGGAATTGGAGTATACAGATAAAAAATAGTTTAAAATAAAATGTTTCACAACCCACACAGAGCAGCAATTAGGCCAAAACTGAAATGTAAATGTAAATGTATATATTTTGCATTTGAGATGACAAAAAAAACATATGTAAATATCCTCTATCCTGACTGGTACAATTTTAGCTTTGTCTTATTAAAGGAATGTCCTATTTACACACCTTTTGCTATCCAACAATTAATCTATTCATGGAAAAATAACGTTAGACAAAAATAATCATTAGTTGCAGGCAGCCCTAATTGACTGTGCTCTACTGTTACAGACAGAGAACATTCCTGCTGTGAGACGACCTGACAGAAAAGGCTTGCTGTCATATCTAAATGGCAAGAGCCGTAATAGCATTGAGCTATATGAAAAACGTGAACATTTAATTTGCCATTATATTTTTACATCTGCCAAGGAGAGCATGTTTTGTCTGTCCGTCCATCCATCCACCCATTTGTGAGCAACTTTATTGCAAAAATTACAGAACATATTTGGATTAAATTTATTCAGAAGTCTCAAGGTCAGGTATGACACAACAAACAATTGATTACATTTTGAGAGTGATCCAGATCATGGACAGGATTCAAGATTTTTTCACATAGTGCCATCCGTTAGGCTACAACACAGAATGCCATCACAACCCACAGTCAACAGGTGTCCCCACAGGGCCAACAAACTCTGAATAAATAAACTACACATAACACTGACAAGTTTGCAATGACACTGGTTGGCTACCTATGTGCTCTCCCAGTTCTTAGGTTTTTTGGTTAATGGTAATTTGTACCATCACTTACAATGCTAACTCCTGACCCATTGGTGTTGGATTTGTTCTCTTTTATCTGAACATTGACATATTGTCACTGGTTCTGGACACTAATGGAGTTATGTTTTTATTTTCAAAACTAAATGTATTCAATGTGTATGCATGTTAAAATCGAATTTAGTTTTCAAAATGATCAATATTGACACAAATGTTTTCAGCTACTTCTCCAAGTATTGACTTAAGTGCACCTATAGATGGTCTAAGTAGGCCGGCAAAAGGTGAGTAAACAGCATATTATCAACAAGCACAGTACTGTAGTTGTACATAATACCACCATAATTTTAAGATGGGCCGTCTTCTAAACAACCATTGAGGTATATTTAACAATAGAGTAATGGAGTCCTATCAGTCTCACTAAAGGGTTGTGACCGCACTTCCGCAGCCGTTATAGCCCCTATAGCCGTTATAGCCCCTATATACACTCAATGTATACAACTAGTATTTTTTTTCTAGTTGTTGAAAACGACACACAGCATACTGATGAAAAAAGTTTGAAAAATTACAATGCATTTTTCTTGCAGGTGAGGTGCCTTCTGAAGCCAAACGACCAAGAATTGAAGAAGTCCAAGACGGTTCTGAATAAGTCTACAGCTTATAAACAGTTGGGCTGTCTGTGTTTCACTAGTTCAATTTATTTGTGTGATGATCGTCAAATCATGTAGGCTATAATGTCTTTTGTTTTTTTCCTTATACTAAATAATTTGTTGTTTGTTTTTTTAACACAGAGTAAAACCTTTTTTTTTTTAAATCTGTTAATAAAGCTCTTTTTTTGCTCTTCCTTGTAATTTATTTTGCCCAGTTTATTTTCATTCTTCTTTCATTTTATTGCTGTTGCAAGGTCAAATGCAATGCTATGTTTAAAAAAGTAGTCATAGTATAATGTAAAATATAAGCCTTAATTGTAATGTTATTAATACCTGTAATGTCTATTTAACAGTAACTTTTCTGTGAAGGTTCATTTCATTCATCCAGGTATTCAAATCAAAGTTGAAGAAAGTTTAATCAGTCATCTGGACTTGAGTTTAGAGTTGAATACGTTTCGGCTCTCGTTCCAAGAGCCCTTTTCAATTCTAAGCTATTTAACTGTAGCTTTAATTGCCTGCAGCCCCATACTGTATATTTTTGTTTATTTTGTAAATGAATTAGTAGAGATAAACTGTTGCTTGTGTTTTGACAGTTAACCATAGTTTAAGAGGGACATCTTTATACATACGTATGTACATACTGTATGTTTGTACAGCTACTTTTAGTAAAACAACCAGTTAAGATAAATATAAATTTGTCATGTCTGGTTGTTTTACTAAATTTGTCATGTCAGTTGTCATGTATAGGCCTATTACTTGCATATAATAGCATCAAATATTTTGTAATTTTGTAAAAAAAAAAAAAATAATAATAAAAAAAAAAAAATACTGCAGTAATGTCCTAATGACTTTTCTGAATCTGATTCTGAAGGTGCATGGGTTTGCCGAAAAACAGTCAGGCAATTGAGCGGTCACACCATGTTGTTAACAGGGGTCCTCACAAACACACTACAGACAAGTGAAGATGGCGGACGTGTTGAGCGTACTCCGTCAGTATAACATCCAGAAAAAAGAAATCGTCGCCAAAGGAGATGAAGTTATATTTGGAGAATTTTCCTGGCCGAAAAATGTCAAGACTAACTACATAATCTGGGGGTAAATCGAGTGAATTCATTTGAATGTAATGTTTTATAGACCTCACAATGGGCTCAGCGGGCTGCCGTGGAGAGGCTATCGTGTAAATGCTACATTAGCCAAACAACCAAGCGTAGTTGGGCTTAAAAGTTCTGCCTCTGATTTATATGTATTACATAATACTTCAACTTGCACATATATATTTGCATTAGTTATCGGCGCTGAAATGCACACCTTGTTTGCCGTTGCCTGATTGCTGGTGACACAACTAGAGAAAGTTACTGTAAGGCTGTATTAATTATTGAAGCTACCAATTAAATTCAGTATCTTGGCGTAAAGCAAAAGAGTCTTTAACTTGCTCCCTATAAATTGTGTTGATAAAATTGTGTTGAGACAGCTAAATATCACAGTTTTATCATGTATTTGATTCAGTGTTGTCTTGCGTTGTTTTGATTGCACTTTATAACTTAAATATTAACATATTTTTTATGCAGAACCGGTAAAGAGGGGCAACCCAAAGAATATTATACTTTGGACTCCATCTTATTTTTACTCAACAATGTGCATCTTCCTCACCCGTCCTATGTGCGGAGAGCTGCAGTAAGTATGATACAGACTTTGACTGTGTCTGATAGGACTGGAAATGTAGTGGCCTAACATTGACTGTGCTCTTATAGACAGAGAATATTCCTGTTGTCAGACGACCTGACAGAAAAGGCTTACTGTCTTATCTTAATGGCGAGAGCTGTAAGTAGCATTAAACCTTTTTAAATTCTAAGACATTTATGTCACCTAATATTGTGTTGCTGCTCTAGTACTTTGTTTACACCATTGCTGGGGTCAAAAATTTTATTTTACTAGTGCGCTAATTTACCAGATGTCATAGCACCACTGGCACAGTTCTGAACTTGTTCTGTCAACGGTTTTTATTTTTGTCTATGTTTTGCAGCTACATCAACAAGTATTGACAGAAGTGCACCTATTGAAATTGGTTTGCAAAGGCCAACACAAGGTGAGTGTACAGCATATTATCAGTTAGATCTGTGCTATTTGTAGATAAATTAGTCTTTTTATATACAACTTGGGTAATTTGGTATTGGTAGTAAGGACACCCGCAGACGCGAACGAAATGTTTCTTGTAATTTCTGGTAATATTTGTAAATTGCCACCTATTGTTTAGAACCAAATTGAAGTAATATAGTATTGGTATAAAATTATGAAACAACCTCAAGGTTGCATTTAAGCTAGAAATCAGATCAAAAAAATTATGGCAACTTCAGTTGTGATGCTAAAGATATTAAATGTGAACAAAATGTGATTAGTAAAATATTTTTTGTTAAAAAGGAACATTTCAGACATTTAGTTTATTTTTATTTGAAATAAATAAGTAAATAAATATAAAGTTATACATTCAGATTCATGGAACTTAGACAAAGCTACCATGTAATGTCTTTTTCTTGCAGTCAAAAGAGCAGCAGATGAGGTGTCTTCTGAAGCCAAAAAGCCAAGAATCGAGGTAAAAAGTGTTTTCGCATATATGTCATTTTGGTCAGTGACACTAGTAAAAGGTTGTATTTTGACTTTTGAGTAAGATTGGCTTCTAAAAGTCTTGCTAATCAATTAAATTAGTACTTAAACAAAAGACAAACACCAATGTTACCATAGTGAAACGTTTTTCTGTTTTTAACTGTATGCTCAAATGTACATGCAAGGATGAAGAACGAGTGCGCTTGGACAAGGAACGTTTGGCAGCTCGTCTTGAGGGCCACAAAGAAGGCATTGTACAGACAGATCAGATCAGGTATGGATTACTAACTCATATGAACAAAGACAGGGAATCTGCATTACCAACACTGTTTTTCCAGATCACTGTCTGAGGCAATGTCTGTGGAAAAGATTGCAGCCATCAAGGCCAAAATTATGGCCAAGAAGCGCTCCACCATCAAAACTGATCTGGATGATGACATAACCCTAAAGCAGAGGAGTTTTGTGGATGCTGAGGTGGATGTCACAAGAGATATAGTCAGCAGAGAGAGGGTCTGGAGGACAAGGACAACTATTCTACAGAGCACTGGCAAGGTCTGAGTTCAGAGCTTTTCTTTTTTTATATACAGTACTTTAGTTCAGTAGTGCTGTAGTGTGAAGTTTGAGTTAAAACTCCAGATGGCAGTGTTCACTCCTCTCAAGCATTCCTATTCTGAATGTGAACGCTGACTTGAAGTGACACAGCCTTTTCTTTTTTAATTTAATTCAGCAACTCAACATAAAAAATAATTATATAAGTAATTATTTGGAGTTGTTGTTTGTTTTATCACTTGTCTTTTGAACTATAGAACTTCTCGAAGAACATCTTTGCCATCCTTCAGTCGGTCAAAGCCCGGGAAGAAGGTCGTGCGCCTGAACAAAGACCAGCACCTAATGCTCCTCAAGTGGTAAGAGCTGTCCCTGTCAATGAAATTTATCATGATTGAAGTTCCTTAAGCTAATATGTATTCATTTGAGTTATCATATACTACTTTATTCACTTTTGATTGTGCCTTTAATTTAAGGATCCATCCATTAGGACTAAGCAGCCTGTCCCAGCTGCCTACAACAGATACGATCAAGAACGATTCAAAGGAAAAGAAGGTGTGTGTACTGTTCAATGTCTGGTGTAAAATATGGAGTCTCTTATTAACATTTATGTGTACCTCTCTTTTTTTTTTTTTAGAAACGGAAGGCTTTAAAATTGATACCATGGGAACTTACCACGGCATGACCCTGAAGTCTGTGACAGTAAGATCCAACTTAATTAAACACTTTGATCTACATTTTACACTGCACACTGCGAACTGTCATTGGGTATATCAAAGCATAAGCTTTTATTTAAATTTTCACATTTCAGGCAACAGTTGTGGTAGTAATCGCAGTTTTATACAACACTTTTGCACTTTTTTCTTCAAATGTTGGTGATGCATATAATAAATAAAAGAGAAGGCCCTGCCCCCATGTTTACATAGCATCACAATATATTGCTTTGTAAATGAAAAGTTGGAAGCATGCGTGAGCTTCTTTGAGCTTAAACTGTTTAACATTGTTCAGACTAGAGATGCACCTACATATTGGCCCAACATCGGTATCAGCCAAAATGAACTATATCGGCCTATTCAGGTGCTTGATGACGTTACCTGTTGGTCAAAAAGCATAATTTCTAATATTT
Source organism: Hypseleotris bucephala (assembly GCA_036025885.1). Taxonomy (NCBI): domain Eukaryota; kingdom Metazoa; phylum Chordata; class Actinopteri; order Gobiiformes; family Eleotridae; genus Hypseleotris; species Hypseleotris bucephala. The sequence goes on along the minus strand of JAVQKG010327160.1, from coordinate 9,708 downwards.
AAGTTTAGAAACAACCAGAGAATGAAAAGCCCATTCAAAAACTGTACATTTAGGGTGACAAAATGCTGTAAAACAATATTTATTGATTATTTAATACTTATATAGCAGTTATTCCTATGAAGTTTTCTTAGTTTCAAGTAACAAAGCTTACTAAAAACATTTTTACAAAATATCAGGATTTGTATCAGCCAAAATCATTACTGAAATGGTATCGGCCAAGAAATTTCTTACTGGTGCATCCCTAGTTCAGATACAACGTGTTATGTACTACAACACAAATAAAAGCTGAGAAAAAATCTTTCAGCTGTCAGTCAGACATCTAAACACATGAGGAAGTCATGGACTCTTTCTCAAAATCAAGGATCCTTAATATCTTGGTTGCTTTGTGGGAAGGCATCCATGTAATCATGGCCCGCCAAGTCATGTTCCAATGGAATGTGTTCTCAATTTGGTTAGGATGTGGCTAATTCTCCAAGGATACATCCATGGTTCCTTTGCTTCCTTGCCTTGGGCAATAGTGTAGTGCCCACAATGCACGTCATTCTTTAATTTGGAGAAATAGGAATGGCACAGTACATAGTAATTCATATTATTTAGCAAACATGTAGAAGGTTATGTTTGTTTTATACACATTGTGCATTATTATTCCATCATATGATACACACACCCCTACAGCCTGCATTTATGTTTGGAATAAAATTTAATGTAAACCATGTGGCAAATGTACATAAATCCAGATGCATTTGCTGAAAGGGTAAACTGTAAATTTACAGCGCTGATGCTGATGATAATGAATAAAATATAAATATACAAATAAGCATTTAACATGAAACTTCTCACAGATCTGGTTTTCTGCTTCAGTAAAAATAAGCAGAAGCGAAGCCAAGAGCAAAGGCTAAATTAAGAAAATGTTCTATGTGATTTTATTACCATCACAAACTGTAAAAACAATACAAACAATTGTAATAAATCAACAGGTGTGTAAAATGTATTCCAATTTTATATAAATAAAATTTAAAAAAATAATGATATTGTAAACAAAGCATGTCAGCAGGAAATGTGACTTTGGCGACACCTACTGGTTCATCTAAAGTCAGTTTCATGTGGTGTTTGTTTGGACAAGGCAGTGCTCTTGTCTAAGTCTGAAAAAAGTGACTTAGAAGAGAGCGACTGCCAAGGCAAGATGATTAGATTTTGAGAAAGAGCTTTATTTTGGAATGGTTTTGTTCCACTGTTTGTGCTGAGGCCAGTTTGTCTCAATGCATTCTTTTGGAGTGAGTTCGGCTCATTCTTTCCTTTAATGCATTGATGCAGGCGTTGTGCTTGTTGCTTTGCAGGTGGTGCCAGTATTTCAGTAACTCATTTGGGTGAAAACCATGTGATGTTATCAGGTGGCTGTACTTGCAGCTTGAGTAGGACACCCTCCAGTGGTTGAATAGAAACTCATTGGGTGGTGGTGTCGGTTCAATGCCGAGTTGAGCCAGGCATACACCCACATACACATCTTCCAGATGCAAGTAGCGAATGTTTTGAGAAACTTTGTAGATTTTCTTTGCCAAGTCTCCAGAGAATACATAGCCTGTCCCAGAGCAGAAGGTGGGGTATTTGTTGCCTGGGTAGGATTCTGGTGGCATGTACCACTTGCTGTTTTTATTTCGATTGGGTGCAAAGCCTCTCATGTTGTTGCCCGTAAAAAAGTTTTTTCTTTGCTTCAGGTCTGGCCTGAGCAGCTTCTGTATGAGATACTCACTGTTGACAAACATATCACTGTCAGTCTTCATCACATATGCAGCTTGTGGACAATATTTTGCAGCCCAGTTTATTCCCATCATTGTTTTTACTGTAAGGTTTTTGTATGAATCGACAAAGTCCTGTTGGATGATATCATGATGCCTCCGGCCCTCTGACTCCAGCATCTTTTGCTGTACAATTCCTAGCTCGCCCTCAGTTTTGCCAAGTAAAAACAAACGTATGACACTAAGAGAAGGAACAACACTTTCATTGCCCCATGTCTGTCGTATGGCATTTCTCGCCTCTACCTGGCGAGCCTCAGTGGCTATCAGCAGCACCAAGAATGGTGCAAGAGTTCCCTCTGAACATTTGTCTTGCTCATTGATTATGTAAGTAAAAGGTCCATCCATAATTAGCTCTTCCGGTTCACTTTGAGTGGTGTTAGTCATCAAAGAGTTAAGACCTGGTTCTTCCTGAAGAGAAGAAATGCCCAGGTTCTCATTTGATGTATTGGTGGGCTGGGGGACAATAACAAAGCGCCAGGTTGAACGCTTGGAGGTCATGTTGGATTTAGCTTTGACTGACTGGAGTTCTTCGCCTCCATAGACTACTGGGTGGCCCCTCCACCATGGCATCCCTATGAGTCCAGGCAGCCACACCTGGTGCACTAAAAAGACTAATAGGCCCAAAAGGGAGAGTAGATAGAGAAGCTTAGCTGCGTGTGTACAGCAGTGTCTGCGTCTCCACTGCATGGCTTTAACAACAGAGCAGCTGGATATATACACTCAGTCAGTGTTGTTAGTCCAGAGCCACTAAGTTAAACTTGCACATTTTGATTGTTGGACTCCCTGTGATATCCTGCAGACAAATAAAAAAAAAACACAGAGGTAAAACCGTAAACCAATTGAAGTATGGGTGCCTTTTGCAAAATAAGTTACTTATACTGATTCTGTTGGGGCCTGAAAACATAAACTTAAAATGTTTAATGCATGTTTTAGTAGAGTTGGTAATGCTTGCCCCCTCAAGAGCAGTGTGTTCTTTCACATATTTACTGAGTTACACGCTACCCTTCTAAAGGAATCCACCAAGACAAAGAATGGTTTGTCAGACCTCACAGAAGCACTGACATGAAGCTTGTTAGCTTCTGCTTGAATAAGAATGGCACACTGTCCACATCTCCTGCATCCTAACCCGAGGCAGATGATCAGATGTTCTGCTGGCTGTCAGGCATATTAGTGATATCTTGGCCCAAAACGCACTTGTATTTAAGTGTTTTGGAACACGCTTCACACTTTTAGCTCTGGCTGCACAAATAGGGCACACAAGAATAGGCCTACACCTATTTTCCTCTGCTATAGTGGATGCTGTACACAGTCATTTTTACAGAAAGCCACCTGCCTATCAGTGTCTTTGTCGTGGTGCGTTGAATCCAAATAATTAATGCTACCTGTTCTGCTGCAGCATGTGGTTGAAGAAAAAATCCACATTCCCATGGTCTGATCCTCATAAATCATAAATACAATCTGTAAACAATCCAGTCTTCAGTGTCAGTTTCTTCAGATCTTCCGATGAATTTCTAGCAGTCTCCTGCTTCCCATTTCAGGTGCACAAGCCCCTCACGTCAACTCCCCCTTCCACCATTTGGTTTTTGGTGGTGTTTCCATTTTTGGAGGTTTTTATTCAACTGGCCATGGCGCTGGCTTCAGTGTGTGTTGTGCGTCAGGGCGAGAGAGTGTGTGAGCCGCTGTGGGGGAGGAGGGCAATGGAGAGGATGCCGCTCTGAGTGAAAAGCAGCTCTGGTCTTTGTAGCAGTGCGCACCACGTCACGCCGTCTGTGCTGCTGCTGCTGTTGCTGCCTGCTCCGTTCAGGGGGAGGGGGGCTGAGCGCTGTGACCTATTTGTATTCACGCCCACTCTCCACAAGGAGCAATGAGCCATATCTCGATGTGCCAATGCGATGGGAATAGAGGAGGTGTTGCCATATTAATAGATTAAACACTTAAGGACTGATTTTAATTTAATGTAATTTTATCTTGGTACCTTGTCAAAATAGAGTTTAAAAGGAGCGAGCTTGAGTTGTATTCTGTGTAGATTAACGTGAGTGGACAACAATTATTCACAATAGGTTAATTTAGGCTGAACTAAAACTCTTCACACAAGTTCTTTTGGGTGCAGTTTGTCACTTAAATAAGCACACATCTGGTTGGGCTGCTGTGCTGAAGATAAGATGTCATTGACAATGGTGCAGTGCTGCTCATAGACTCTGCCCTGAGGCCTCTGGGATGTGAGCAGAGAGATATTTTTATCAATTCACTTTGGGCCACCCTTTTGCTTTTGACTGTTTTCTCTGTTATCACGTTTGTCAGAGGGGGTTTTGGGACAGTTGCTAACAAACAAAATATTTTTAGAAGACTTGGTTATCTTTATTAGATACACTTATCAACTTATCTGATATTTTTACTTTGTATTTGAGTAAAAATAATTATTCAGTCATCTGAAAGAAAAAAACATGACCCTGTGAAACCCTCTGCAGGTTTTATTCCAAGGTTGTTTTTTTACTATCACGCTTCCACAGGACGAAAGCGTTCTGATTGGTTAATACATTCTTTATATATTAAGAACTTGAATCTTTCACGAATAATGCTTTTTGTATTTCATAAATTCACAGCTATTATATTTTTGATATGAAAAATGGTGGCTACTTAAAGCTCCTTTGAAGATACCCAAAATCCAACTTAAGGCTGTTGCTCATTATTTAGATACCTTTCTAACTTGATGACGCCTTTTAAATGAACTAATTACATACCGTAGATAATTAACAATTGCTAAACATGTTCATATTCTATTGTCACATTTGAGAAACATTTTTTTTATTTTATTTTACATTGCTGTAGTAGTGTGTATGCTGTAACTGTCTAATTGTGATTAGGAAGGAGCCTCTGCGCGGAAAGCCCAGACCCCAGCCCTGCAGCCTGTCCCTCGGCCAGGTCAGCTTACAGTCCACAAACATTATACATATCTATACACATGCAAATTAGTTAATGTGAATAGTGTGATATAAAAGTAAACATTAGTGTACTCCAGTTCTATTTGCGTATGTAATTACCACACTTTTAACTTGAATAATTATCACTATTTTTAGTGTGTGGGAGAAGGAGCAGCTTTTGACTCTGGGACTTATGACCATAGAAACATGATATATTTTTCTTTCTTTTTTTACTGTTTACAAAAAGAGTGACACATCTTATGTTTAGGAGTAAACAGACAGCAACACCTCAACTCAACACTGATCCATTGTTATTTATGCTTTGACGTTATTATGCTTCTTATATTTTAATTATTGTCATTACAGTGTCACAGGCCAGACCTCCCCCAAACCAGAAAAAAGGTACTGTCTCTTGTTTCATATATTTTACATATTTTCTAAACTATACTGCATTACTAACTTGGTTTTGTATTGTTTTTCTTTAGGCTCCCGGACACCAATCATTATTATCCCTGCAGCCACCACCTCTCTCATCACAATGCTCAATGCTAAAGATCTTCTGCAGGATCTCAAGTAAGTGTTTAGTTTTCTTTATTTTACTTTTTTTTTTAACTGTATCCTTTTACCATTTTAGATTAGAATTTAGAGATTTAGAAGATTTTCCAAAAGGCGTGGCGACTAAGTTTGAGGAAGATGTTATTCCTCTTAATAAAGTTCACTGTCTCTTAAACAACTTGCTTTAAAAGGTAATATATGATTGTTCAAATGAATGTTTTATCTTTCTCAGGTTTGTGACTTCAGACGATAAGAAGAAGCAGGGAATCCCACGAGACAATGAGGTCCTTCTCCAGAGACGCAAAGACCAGATCCAGCCCGGAGGCACCACTCTCAGTGTGACTGTGCCCTACAGAGTCATCGATCAGCCACTCAAACTGGCACCACAAGACTGGTTAGACACTTTTTCAATTGCCCTGTCTTTAACTATTCACTATTCACTATTTGTAGTTAAGACCTCTGACATCCACTGTTACCAGAAGGTTGTGCTAATACATCCTTCAGTCAGATAAATAAAGGCCTAAGGTTATGGTAAACTAGCTTATTCCTTTGTGTATATGGTATTAACAAGGGTCTTTTCTGCATGTTTACGTTATGTGACTATGTGACCATGTGTCTTTTGCAGGGATCGAGTTGTGGCTGTATTTGTGCAGGGCCCTGCCTGGCAGTTCAAGGGCTGGCCCTGGCTCCTGCCAGATGGATCCCCTGTTGACATTTTTGCTAAAAGTGTGTATTTTAGCAGAAAAAACAGTCAATACTCAGAACAGAAGTGATCTCATTGCCAAATGATTCTATTTTTCAGTTCGTGCTTTTCATTTAAAATACGATGAGGCCAAGACAGACCCGAATGTGCAGAAGTGGGATGTTACTGTGCTGGAGTTGAGTCGTCACCGACGTCATCTGGACCGCCCTGTGTTTCTGCGCTTTTGGGAAACCCTCGACAGGTACCACTCCTCTTTGACCACATCAGCCCATCAACCAGACCCATCTCACCACTCTGTTCTTCTTGCAGATATATGGTAAAACACAAATCTCACCTCAGGTTCTGAAGATCTCAAACTACATACTTCATATGATTGTTTGAGCTTCAATTCTCACCAGTCCACCTCTCGCTAAGTGACTTTCCATCCAGATGTTTCTTCCAACATGATCCACGCTGAACGAGAGGCACAGTCATAAAAACTTCTAATGCAACATGCAAGACTTAGGAGTTTGTGTTTTTCTATTTTTGTCATGTAATTAAAATGTTTTATATAATACATGTTAAAGTTTAAATGAGATTAGACAACTAAAAAAATAGGGAAACTGAACAGTATGGTTATAAAAATGACTGCTTTTCACTATCCTTTTTCAGGTTGGGGTTTTTTTGGTCAAATTGTAAATATAATACCAGCTCTGGACAGTGGACTCTCATATCAGCCATGTGTAATTTTTAGAAATCTGCTGTGCTCTGGTTCATGTCCTACCACCTGTACCTACAACAGTTTGAGATCAGCTCTTCTCAAAGATTAAGGCCGTGTCAGGTGTCTTTCCCTGTTGGTGTTGTGCTTGGAGAAAGTGACGAAGAGTACTGCTTTAAGTCATTACATGAAAATAGACAATAAAGCCTCAAACAATTATTGTGTCATGTTTATGGGTGCTTTTGTGTTTCAGTTAGAGATGCTGTACTTTCAGGGCTTAATCAGGAGGAGCCTGTAAATCTAAAAAACAAGATTTTTCCTGCAAACTTAAATGAAATTTTATTTATTTTATGCATGGTATGCATCTATTGTGCATTAAAATTGGTTGCAGCTCTTCACATATGCGCATTTAGAACATTGCAGATGCAGATATGGCTCTTTGGATCCAAAGGGTTGGAGACCCCTGTGCTTGAAAAATCAAATGTCAGAAAATCAATGCATTTCTTTGGACATGGGTGTTTTACAACTAAGGTGAGAAGAAATGTAGTGTTATGGCATTGGTAAATGGGCACATGTGGGGTCCACGTGTGAAGGTATGCTGTTATGATATAGCCTAAGACAATCTCAAACTAGATCATTTCTTTTCACGTGTTTTCTGTCAGCTTCTGTGATTAAAGAGAATGGGGAAGAATCAGCCTCACTGGCTCAGGATGGTAGGAAGGTTTTGGTAACTCCAATAACCCTTGTTACAACCAAAGTCTGCAGACAACAATTTCTTCCTTCATTGGGCACAGGGTTTACCTAACAAGTGTCCAGTGAGTGTATTTTAGTACAACAGTGTAACTTGCTTGTTTAATTATAAATCAATGAAGTCAAACAGCGTTTTGGAGTCAAATTCTCTTTTTTAAACTGACCTTTTGATATGTGTTATTTCGAAACTTTCCTGTAAACAGACCTGTTCGGGAAATCATTTTGAAATGTGGACTCTCAGTCTCTTACCAATCGCGCACACAACCCCTGTGCTTGCTTTTTGGGCAAAGGCAATCATTAACAGAACATTTTCTGAGTAGGGCCCCAGCTTTGTCTCTATCTCAATAATTACAATTGTGACAAAATGGGCTTCCAACTGTTAGAATCATGTGCTGTTGTGCTCTGGCTCTCTGCAGTAGTCAATGGTAAGTTTCCAGTTATAAACTTATGTTGTGTTTGTTGTTGCATGATTATTTATTCTATCGCTCCGTTACAGCTGCTGCAAGACAGTGCTCTCATCCAGAGATTAAGAATGGGTACTTTGTCTCTGAAGGCAATACGTTTGAACATGACACACAGCTCTACTATTCCTGTGTGGACGGCTATAAGCCAGTGCAGGACGACTGGTGGGCAACAGTTACTTGTCAAGACGGCACCTGGTCTTCAGAGCCCAAGTGTATAGGTATGTGTGGGTTAATGACAGCTGTAGAAGCACGTTTGTAAAAAGCAAATCATGTCAAAGATAGTAGTAGAACATATACAATGCCTATCCACGATCTTTGAAATTTTGGTTTGCATTCTATTGCACAGTTTAGAAAGGTGTGTTTCAAAATGCTGGTCATGTAGTTTTTTTTACATTATATTGCACATAAGATGTAGATCTATGATAATCTATGTGTATGACGATAATATCACATTATTGCTAACATTATTGGACCACCAATTTGGTTTATTATTTCTGTTACTGGGGCACTGGGAATGTCCTCATACATTTATCTATAAACTTTTTTTTAATAAAGATTAAGTCTAAAGATTTTATATATTTTTACTTCAGAGGAATCTGCATGCTTTGATCCAGAATTCCCCAATGCAAACTACACAAGATTCAATTATGTGAACGACCGTGACAAAGTCTGGATTAGATGTAACCCTGGATATGAAGATGAAAAGAAACGCGCAAAAGCATTGTGTGAAAATGGAGAATGGAGACAGTTACCCCTCTGTGAGAGTAAGTCTTTGATACATCAGTACATTAGCAACACTAAGCACAAACATAACAAATGTTAACTAATAATAATATCTGTTTACAGAACTGGCCCATTGGTGTGGACCACCTCCACCAATCCCACATGGCGCCATAATAAACAAGGATTACAATGACATGTATCCTGAGGACACAGAGATGGAGTATAGTTGTCAGGATGGTTTTGAACAAGGGACACAAAGCACTAAGTTTTACTGCAGCAATGGACAGTGGAACTCGTCTCCATCGTGCATTAAGCCAGGTACAAACACGTCCAGCTCCTTCTGCCAATAATACCATACTGTATTTTCCAACAGTCCTGTTGTCAATATTCAGTAGATTTGTCTAAGTTCAAGCTCAAATTTGAACTGTGTTTTTCAGCCTCTCCAACCAACCCTGGTTCAGACAACCCTCAGCTATGCTTCACAACAAGTACTTTACCTTCTAAAACGAAATTACATGTGGCACACTGTCTGTTCTCATATTAATGTTATTGTGTTACATTGTTTTTTTTTCTTGTCCAGTCGACCACTGTGGGACCCCACCACCAATACTCAATGGAGACTATTATACTCATACCAAACATGTGGTTTACCAGTGTAATTTGTATTACAAACTAAGAGGCGAGAGTAATGTGAGTTGTAACTGTGATGGTAGCTGGTCAGAGGCGCCCACGTGTGAAGGTGTGTATGAGTTTAAATACCTGAAAAATAATCTCAAACTTGATCATAAATCATTATCACGTGTGTCTACAGTTAACTACTGTGAGCTGGACACTTCAAGATTTCCGCATCTGGAAAACGAAGGCTCTGTGCTTATTCAATCTGGAACAACAATGAAAAAGTTGAAATGCTTTAATGCCAGTTGGAGGACTGCACGTGCAAAGTGCATAAACAACCAGCTTCGTTTGACTGAATGTAAGTATGAACCTGAAGAAACTTATGCATTATTATATTCATAAACAGGGGTCCATTATTTAATCATAACAGTGGCTAGTATTTTTAGTAGTAAGGCAGCACTTACTGACCACTTTATTAGGGAGC
>JAVQKG010327144.1:0-10423 GCA_036025885.1 Hypseleotris bucephala | reverse complement strand
GTCCAAAAACAGGTGATCCCCAGATGATACAATTAAACACAAAACTTGACCTCAGATATGTTTTTATTTGCATCCATAATGAAACAAAAGTCTAATTTGATGTTATAAATGTGTAATTGTGTATATGTAGCTCATGCCAAAATTTCAGTTGCAAAAGCCCTAGTCTTTAGGGTTAGATTTTAGGCTTTGTGGGGGAGTTCATGATTTATTGGCTGCTATTGTTGCCAAGAGGTATTATGTGATTAAAACAAAAAAATGATACATTTATAAATAGACTCAAATTTAGGTTTTTCATCTCAATTTTTTTTAAGGTGTTTTTCTCACCTCCCACACACTACAGTCATGCAAATCTAATTATACAAGGAGCTCCACCAAACTGACAAGAACAAAGCTGCTCTAAAGCCAATGAAATGACAGACAAATGCATTACTTCGCTAGTCATTTATGAAACCTATATCAATTTGTAGCTATAAAGTTTCAATTTGTATGCAGAGAAAGAGTAAAGTAGATCAATTTGTGATAGTTGCTTAATAATTATGTTACATCTGAACAAAACCAAAGTTAGACCTTTAGTCCTGGTTTAGTCCTGGTTTAGTCCTGGTTTAGTCCTGGTTTAGTCCTGGTTTATGGTGTTTTGCACTGTCTGGATTTTTTTTACCCACTTTGGTGCTACTTGAGCCTATTTTCTTCACTATTTATATGGGTCTAAGAGAAACGCAATTTGGATCCTATGTATGTCTTGTACATATAGAATTTACAATAAAGCTGACTTTGACTTTGATTTTAGACCTGGTATGGTCCCGATAATGTACTTTTTCCACATTTATTCCTCGATGGCTCTAGAAAAAAACTCAATCATTTCTGAGATACAGTTTGAGATCCACTACATTCTCATTTACATGTATGAGCTGTTTAAGTGCTTGAATCACATTAAACCCGTCCCATCTGAGGAGCACAGGTGTGTCTGCTCAACTCTCAGTTACATAACAGCCCCGTCCTGACTCACACACAGGAAGTCTGCAGCACCTAGACTGTATACACTGTAAAGAAAAACATAGGCTACAGAAAAAAAAACTAATAGTCATCTTACCCAATTTTCTCTATTTTTTCTGATTATGACATTTATTTATTTATTTGGACAGGCAACAGACAACTTCTTCTCTTGACTTTTTGAGAATTATTTTTACAGTGTATATTTTTCTGTGAAGGTTCATTTCATTGATCCAGCTACAGTCAAATCAAAGTTGAAGAAACTTTTCAAGAGCCCTTTTCAATTCTTATAGAAGAGAGCTGAAACGGCTACAGTCAATGGGCAGCATGCTCTACCAACTGAGCTGCTTCTGTCATAGGGTTTATGGGACTGGAGCCTGCACCAACTAAGACATATGAGGTTAGTCAAAATTTCCAATTAGTCACAAGGCTGACACAAACACACACTGACATTCATCTTGCATCTGTTCACTTTAAACCTCAGCTTATACTGTACGTGTTAATGTTTTTTAGTCAATTTCATAAACTAGTGGCATTTTTACAGTCCAGGGATGCACCATGACCTAAGAGAGCGGTCTACATTGATGAGGAAGGGGAACCGCTCACACATGCACCCATGCTGTCAGGATACATGTGGGACATAACCTATATGGAGTGGGCGGGCGGCTGGTAAATTTAGAAAGAGCTAAAGAGATTCAGTAGAAAAGCCTTATGTTTACAGCCCCTGGTCTTGAGTGGGAGGAAATAAATGCATGGTTTTTATATTTAAGATGTTATTGAAGTAGCATTATACATAGAAAAGAAAAATGTGTTACGGTCTTTCTCATTGGCTTTTTGTCTCCCATTTTTATTTTTACTTATTGTGAATAAATCTTCCTTCATCTGGCCCTTACATATGGGCAAAAAACACTGTCACTGTCCCTATAAGTCACATGTCTCACAATTCTCACTACTTCAAAAGAGCTCAAAGGAAGAGAAATCTGCAAAAGTGATGTAGACCTGACTGTTTGTGGTTAATTAGTGGAAAAATGAGACACAAAAAAAGTTGGGCCACTAAACACACAATAACCGCATTTGCACATTTTGGCAGAAAGAAATCAGTTTCAGTACACTATACGTTTTCAAAGCCTCTGTTAAGAGTGGCAGGAAACAGCCACATGCAGTGTTTTATTTAACATTTTATTGAAGAAGCATATTATAAAAGAAAGATGCAGTTTGTTTTTTATAATTACTTTTTTAATGAGTTCTGATAAAAACTAAAAATAAATAGACAATTATCACCATCATTTTTGAAAAACTGACCATTTTTGGTTGTAATTGGGCAGTCAGACATTTAATTTTTGTGTTCTTTGTGCAATTTTGGCAGGGATATGAACCAATTGACAGCATCTTGTGGCCAATAATCCAATCTGTTTGTGATTAATTTTGAAGTAAAGAAATCAAAATCAGTTCTTCAGTAGATAAAACAGCACATAGGATTTCATGAAAAGTGCACAGTGCAGTGTCTGTGTTTAGTCAGAAGATATTAAAGTTAGGAGCTGTTTGTCCTGCTGAGGAAGAGGCTTCTATTTTAAACTTTAGTGTAACATTGACAGTGTGGGCTGCTGCAGCAAAGACTTTCAAAGTGGGACGCCTTTGTGGTCCTCAGTGTTTCTCTCAATGAGGTTTAAAAAACAAAGTATCCGGACCTAAAAATGTCAAAGCGATGTGAAAGTATGGCCGATTTGTCCCTGTCGCCCCATTTCCTTCATATTCAGTCACGTCCTCACCTGTTATATAACTATGTCTTTGCCTTTAGCCTGCTGCCCACACAGTGATAGAGATAGAACTATAAAAACACTGCTCCTTCACTCTGACCCGGAAATACAAGTCAATGTGAATAATCCAATTTAAACAATGTCATTTGATGCATTTTACTGTGGTGTGTGTGTCACATTATCGACCAAACTGTTCATTGTTTATTCTATTGATTTTTTGCTTCTCTCTGCATTAGTACTGCCAGTGGCAACATGTAAACAGAAGCATGGATAATGATCCAGCTGATGCCCAAATGCAAGTGTGGTTTTCTTACACCATTATCAGAAAAGCTTCCATTTCTACAATTAGTTTTGTTGTCATTTGGGGTTTTACATTCTGGACTCCGCAAGGCTTTTGTGTGTAGATTTTGCATGTTCTCCTCATATCTAGATGTGCACTCCCCTATCAACCTAAAACATGCACAATAGGATAATAATAATCCAGTTAAGTCAATCCTGACTAAGATCCTGGCTTACAGTTGCACTACCTGAAAAATTTGGACTTTGAGGTCACCTGTGGGCTGGTATGGTTTTTGTTTTAGAGTGAGGGAAGGAACTGGTTAATAAATCACACGCTGTCATAGGAGCACTCTGATTGATCAAAACATCCTTTATCTACCCAGAACTAGAATCTATCAGAAATATTTCCCAATTCACAGCTTTTTCACAGTATTTTATTTTTTATTTTTTCTAATCAAAATCCAACTCCAGATCTCTGCTGTGTTATTCTCATAGCTCCTGGCTTATGTACATACTTCCTGATTTGTGTGGGACTGTGATAGAGGGTTGCGAAGAAGATGAATTGGGAAAGGGGGTGTATCACTGAAACTAAAATGTTTTTTAGACGCATCACTTTTACAGTCACAAAATCAGGTAGTGCAGCTTTAAGATTATGGAGCGAGATCTCTGGGTGCTATACTCAGCAATCATCCACACTGCTTCTGTTAACCAATTGACACAAAAATTTACCAACAGCGACAGAAATCTACAAACTTTGAAAATAATTTTTAGTTAAAAAAAACACCTGACAAGATGTAATTTGGGCATATTATTAGCATTGTGGTAGTAAATGCTGAATTAGTGGAGAGTTCATTTCCCATTAATTGCCCCCTGTAATGTTAATGGATTTTGGTAAATTAGGCTTTTCCACATTCAAAAACATTAGTGCTCTCCCTTTTATTAAATTATGTATGAATCTCTCCACAGAATCACTTATACAGTCTCCCAGGTCCAATTCATTTCAAAACATGAGCTGAAAAAAAGTCAAATGCTCTCTTTTGCTCTTGGCCATTATCACATATCCCGTCCCACTGTCCACAATGCTGAACTGGAGCCAACGTTTGGGGCATTATTCTGGCACATGCAAGTTTTTAAGCAGCAGACGGATTAGTGGGAAGAAGCAGGTGCACAAAATATGGGATAATAAACGCTGCTTTGACAAAAACACCATTTGTGCGGAGGGATGTGGAGAAATGCCTCAAGCAACAAGATACGACTGAAATGGAGGAATATATATTTAGTATAGAGATAGAGATATACAGTGATGGGAGGGGGGATAGTAAAAGTGGGTCTAAAGAGGTTGATGAATGATCTGTCCTTTATATAGGGCGAGATAGCTGCAACTTTTCAGAAGCCCCAGAAAAATGCAAGAAACTTTGAGTATTTTTTGGGTCGGTGGATCTCGTGGGGGGTGTATGCAGAGCAGCCTGACTTTGGCCACGTTTACAGTGAGATGGTCTGTCTATCAGTCATCTCAATGTCGTCACTACAGCCTTCACACAGCTCTGAGTCGAACCAAATGTGAAATAAACTGTTTTCATGTCAGGAAGGGAACCACGTCAAACCAAGCATTCATGTTACTGTGTGTCACCATATTATTGGTAGTGGGATTCATTTCATTGGAGGAACAGAGATAGAGAATCTGCCCACCTACTGATCAGTGCCCATCCTTGCTACAATGGTGGCATAGCTGCACAATCAATCGAATCGAAATCGCAATTAGCAAACCACAAAGGTTGCAAATTTTTGGGAACATAATATTCTGTAACAAAATAAATGTAAACAGCTTGTTCTGAAAAGGCTTTCCAGTGTATTCATCCAAACTAAACTAAATCTTGGTTTCAAAAATAATCTAATCACGTTTGTAATATTTGTCATAAAAATTGCAATGAGATATTTATTCAAAATCATGCAGCCTGTATTGGTGACTACATCACAAATAGCCTTGTGTGCACTCCAAAATCAAAAAGGCCCACTTTAATTTTCTAAGCAGGCTGGACCCAAACTTAGTAAAGCCTAAACCCCTCACACTGACTTACAATGATACTGGATTATGGGCTAAATTTACTTGAATAATGAAGAAGCACTGCTCCAAAAGACTGAAGAACAATAATTGGCAAATGAAATTCACTCAGAAAACTGCTTGGGAAATAAATGATTAAAACTGGACTAAAACTAAAACTCCCACACACGTGTTTCATTGAAGCCATTTTACTGAGATCTCAAGTACAATACAAAACCAATGGTGTCAATATATATACTTTAAACCATAAAACAATAAGTGCACCATTGTTTTGAGTAAAGACAATCTACTGTTCATCATTATCTCTGTAACAACACATAATAATCATGTCATAAGCACTTGGTCATTTCTTTAAATCAGTGCAAAAAGGCATGTTTACTGGCAGGTCAACCACCAATGATACAGTACATACAAAGTATAAATGTCCCCCATAGTAAATACAGATAGATGAAGATCATGATTAAAAAGGATGGCTGATAAAACTCCTTACATAGGCATTTGTGGGAGTAATTACAAACATTTTTTTTAAATTCTGTACATTTTTTTCATAGAATGTTTTTACATGCATTTTCCTGGTTGTAAGTTATGACATCTGGTTGTTACAAATTATAGATGCAGCAGCGAAAAATGTTAAATTAGTACAATTACCACCAGGGTGTGACATGAACATAAGCGAACAGGCCAAATGCTGGTAGACATTCAGTCCAACTAGCTACTTTGTCCGTTTCTTTTTTTCATTCCTTTTTAAATGTTTTTCCATATTTTCAACTACTTCAGGCCTGGCTATTTGCTGCTATGCCAATAACTGTCCCTGTCATTTAAAATTGATAGTAACTTTTAAATAACACTACACTCTAGGAAATGGACTTTGGGGTTTGGAAGTATTAAATGACCTGTTTAATAAAGAAGTAGACTGGCAGCCATGCCTCAGTCAGTAAGATTATAGATACAATTGTTTTGTTGTATTGTTGATTTACACTAACACAAGGCTATGATGTAAAATGTAAGTATTTGTGTTAGATTTACTCAGAACCACAATTGAAATCTAAAGATCTATATTGTTTCAAATTTAATTAACACTGCTGCGTTGAACAAGTTGACATATTTTTTATGTAAATCCAACTTTTCATTTCTTAGAGTAGAGCTTAGGGGCCCATGCAAAAAGTTTATTCTAAGCCCTGATTGTAACATTATTTACCACTTTAAAAGATAGAAAACAAAAAATGGCCTAACACACTCCTGATAAAACCATACTTTTACACTATAAATCAGTCTGCGTCTAGTACATGATTTGAAGCAGTGCTATAGCTTCCTGCTTGTTGAAATACGGGTCAGGTCTCACACTGGCAGGTATCTGGGCCACTCTCGCTGCAGCCACTGAGAGGACACAGCGAGGTCGGGAAAGTAGGTGCCAGCGTCCCTCAAAAAGAACAGGAAATGTGCAAACGCAATCACATTTTAGGTTTCGAGACCGTCCTGAGGGAGATGGTCCTATAGAACTGTAGCCTCCTCCATAGCGTTGGCCCACCTGTGAAGAAATGAGATGATAGAATAAAAAATATCCAGTGAAGGGTGCAATTGCTGCCTGAGTTTCATGGTAATAAGACCTAACAATATATCTAACTTTGGCTGTAATAGTAGTATATGCATTTCATTATGCCAATGCTGTATGTTGAAAGACAAAAGATTGGCCATTTTGTGATTTTACAAAATATTTGAATTTAATTTTATAAATTCATTTAGGATTTGTTTCTAGTCCAACGCATTGTTATATTGAGCAGTGGCATGTTTGATTGTAAAGTTTGCTCTCTGAATGTGATCAGTAATAATGCATTTAGTACCATGTAGGCTATCGCATCCATATGTTACTGATGTTATTTAATGATAATGGAAACAATAAAATGTCTTTTTTTAAATCTGCAGCAATGGTCACATGTTATTTTCCCACCTCTGTGCAGTGAAGTTGTCCTCTGCTTTGAAAGTATAATATAAAGTGTTTTTGTGATAAAGCTGGAACACGTTGGCCTCGTCCTCCTGGCGTCTGTCGGGGAGTCTCACAGTGAAGCCCAGCAGAGGTAAACTCTCTGACGCGACCTTCTCCTAAAACAACAACACTCATTTATAAATACTGTAAACATACTGTATTAATAGATATACTTGCCACTTTCACCACCTAATTTTCAGCCCCTAATCTTACACAAACCACCTCCCCACTTTCACTTGACTTGAAGTTGCTTTTACTAACAAACAGATTTGTATTGTGGCCAAACAAAGAATGTACAGAATATTCTGAATCTTTCTATTTCTGTTGTTTTTTCCATACATTCACAATAAACCATTCATGTGTACTCAAGCCTGAAACTTGTAGCCAGGGCCTAATGAAGATGTCAGGTCAAAGGGGAGCTGAGTTTCCCCTCACCTCTTGGGCTCTGTAGGTGTAAAGCACCTTGTCTTTGAGCAGAAACCACAGTCTTTTCCAGTTCCTCTTGGTCTTACTTCGCTGCAGAGAGCCACTGATGGAGCCCTCCTCACACATCATTACCTTCAACAACAGGAAGAGCTCTCAGTATCTCACGTACATGTTCAAATAGACACATATTCAACATTGAGGACTGTATCTAAACAATATGTACATAATCTAAAGACCAATATCCTATCTACAATTTTAGACAAACCTTACAAACCCAGGTCAAATTGGGGATCAATTTCAAAAATAAACTCAGGACTAAATCAAGTCTAAATCAGAACTTTACTAGATGAAATATCATTACTTAACCAGGTCTAAATCTGGACTAAACCAGTACTCTGTCTAAACTAAGGCAGTTAACCAGGACAACACCATATCTAAATTGGGATTACCCTGGACTAACCTGAACTAAACCAGGACACCCTTTAATTACTCTTAAACTTCTTTTGGACCCCAGTATTTCTCAAACACAGATGTGTATTTGAGTGGCCTGTACCTGGTTGAAGTGCAGAGTTCCCCTGCGATGTCTCCATATATTTGGAGGGTGGATATTCTGAAACATGGCTGACAGAGGTCGACTGGAGCGGTTCGATCGGGGGCTGTCTTTAACTGAGACTGTGTACACTTCTTCACCTGCAGAAAATACACACAAAAAGTCACGCCCAGTAACAAAAGGCAGAGCTGGAGGTAGCAGAGATTAAGATGTTGAGCTTATTTTTGTTCACAGAGAGAGAGGTTCGGAGAGTACATCAGAGGGAGATTTGGATAAAGTCGGAGGTTGAGATGGTTTGGACATGTCCAGAGGAGGGATAGTGAATATATGGGTAGAGGATGCTAAAGTTAGAGATGACAGGCCTAGAGGAAGACCAAGGAGGAGATTTATTGACCTCTCTTCTTCAGCTCATTGTAACAGTGGTCACACACTCTGGCCATTCGGTACTTCATATATTTCAGCGGATGTCTGTTTTTCGAGCAGCTCCGACACACAATCTGGGGCAAAAGAGATTTCAAACATTAAATGAATATGTAAACAAATATTATGTTAAATTTTAATATTATTTAGTTTGTCTTACCCGTCCACAGCTGTGACAGTGGTGGCGGTGCATGGTCAGGCTGAAGTCAGTTGTACAGTTCATGCACATGGTCACCTCAGACACTGGCACAAATGTAGGAGCCTTTTCCCCCAAAGACAACCACGGACGCTCTCTGGACTGAAAACACAGAAAGTATATGACAAACATACACTCACTGGCCACTTTATTAGGTAGGCCTTATTTCTCATAGATTGTCTCCAGTGTGGTCTTCAGCCACTGCCCACCTGCTTCATGTTTTGTCATCTTGTACAATAGTCTTCTGTAGCCACTGATGTAGCAAGTAGTTGTTTGAGCTTATGTTGCTTTTCTGTACATCAAATGGCAGATTCTGGCATCAACAAAGTATTTTTTTACCTGGAGAACTGCTGCTCAATGGATTTTATATGTCTTTCGAATCATTATCAGGAAACTGATTGTAGGTGTAAATCAACATTGTTTAAAATTCACATGAAATTGACAAAGCTATCCACCTGACATGTTCAAAGTCTTTGGCCAGATGTGGATGTGATTAACTATTTGCACTTGCAATCAAGTAAACAAGCCTACCTAATCAAGTTGCCAGTACAGTAGATCATATATGCATACCGACGCCAGGACAGCTAATTTCCCCTATGCACGTAAATGGTTTTGGAGTTTCCTGGTTGGTTAAATTGAGATTCTGTCAAATAGTAGTTATGTTTAGTTTTGTCACACCCACAAACGGAGACGATCACATAACCTTCCGCTTCTGGCGTCGGTTAAAACGTTTACTCACGTCTGCAGATCGAGGGGAGTTTGATCCTCGACTGAGTTCACTGACAGTGTGAGTCAAAGTGAAGAACCACTCCTCTCTCTCAATGAATGAACTGTGGTCAAAAACAAGACAATACATGAAATAATCAAATAATGACTGTGATTGAAAATTAGGGGTGGGCGATATGGTGATAAAATGTTGAGGCCACACTTTATTTTACTTTAAATCTAGCTCATTAAGTACAATGTAATGTAGTTACATGTTATTACAGCGTGTTTCACAGTGTGTTACATTGTACTTAATGAGGTAGATACAATGTAGTTAAGAGATAATGTAAAACAAAGTGTTACAAAAATTGAATTGTGAATTTATTTATGCTCTGCTTTTCACTGTTATTCTTGCTGTGAAAATGCCAGTGTTCATATCAATAAAAATTTTAATAAATAGTAAAGTAGTAGGTTTTATGAAGCAGATTCTAACAAAAAGTTTACTAAAATTGTGCTTGAAATCAAAATTGTGACGTGGATCTTAATAAAAGTGTGATATTATATTTTTACCATATCTCACAGCCCAAACTGAAACAGAATGTATAAATAGGACCCCTGACATACCTTGCAGACAGTGTGATGCAGATGTCTTCAGTCTCAATCTTCAAAGCGTTTTGGACGTTTTCGATGCTGGGTTTACTGACCTGAACGAGCCACAAAGATTATTATTGACAGTCCACCCCTTATTGAAGAACTGCATTTATGACAGCGCTAACCAAACCTTGAGTCCAGTGAGAGACAGTGTATTCTTCAGTCGGTATTTTCCATCTTGTTGAGGAAAGGTGTAAAGCAGCACGTTATTCATCTACAAAAAAATAAAATAATAATTGTTAGAATTTAATAAATTAACAGGCTTCTCAAATGTCTACTTAAGTGATGGTACTTTAAAATGATAGTACTGAAGTAGCTGCAGATTAAATACTAAAACCAGCTAAAATTTTAACACATTTATTTGACTGTTCCTAAAACAAAGTAATTAAACGTTAGCTCAAGT
>JAVQKG010327092.1:0-12240 GCA_036025885.1 Hypseleotris bucephala | reverse complement strand
AATGCTTTTTGCAAGTCGATAAAGATGCCCACTGTGTATTGCTTACTCTCAGTTGCAGATGTTATTTTTTCTATTAACTCGGTTAATGCTAAAGCAGTTGACCTTTTTGCCCTAAATCCATATTGTTTTTCACTAATTAATTTATGTTTATCTATAAAAGTATCTAATTTTTGTGCAAACCACTTTTCGAGAATTTTAGAAAACTGAGAGAGCAATGACACTGGTCTGTAATTGTTAAAATGATGTATATTACCATTTTTAAAGAGTGGTACGACTTTAGCCACTTTCATCCTCTCTGGGAAAATGCCTAAATGTATGGACAAATTACAAATGAAAGTCAATGGTTTTATAATACAGTGAACAGTCCTTTTTAAATAGTCATGTCAAGTCCATCACTGTCAGTAGATGTTTTATTTTCTAACAATAGACATAATTTCACTTTCCTGAACTTCACCCAGAAACATTGACTGCATTATTTTACTTTCCATTCTGCTGTGGTTAGATATATTCATTGATTTAGCAATATTTGCCCCAGTATTAATAAAAAAAGAACTGAATTCATTAGCTACTTCTATACTGTTATTTATAGTAATTTCTTTATCTACAAAATTTGGAATTTGGTTTTATTATATGATTCAATGTATTCCATATAGCTTTCAGATTTCCTTTATTATCTTTCATTTTTTTATTATAATAATCCTTTTTAGTTTCTCTTAAAATTTTATTTAGTTTATTCTTATATGCTTTATATTTGGCCTCATAATCAGGTGTCCTATTTTTTACATACTCTTTATACAATCTGTTTTTCTTTTTGCATGGAATGGGCTACCGCATAACATACGGTCAGAGATGAGATTGACACTGAAGACACAATTGCCAGGACGAATTACACTGACCCTTAACAATTTAACCATTTAAAATGCACTTTTCTCACAATTTAAACTGCATAAATGTGGGAAAAGACCACAGCCCTATTTATCACCAGTGGCTTCTCCATTGCCTTTATTTTTGATCAACTGTGGCCATAACAATAGTCAGTACCAGCTAACTATTGCAGTAACTAATCAGATGTGTTATGAATGTTGTAATTTTTTTCCAAGAAAAAAATGTTCCATTTTCTCATTTGTAGGCTTTAAATTTAAACAAAGCACAAACATTTCACAAAAGGGGATCAGTGACCTCCAATAGCTCATTGCCAAAAATGCAAACGGGCTTTGACTGATGGCTACGGTCTTTGGTGTGAAATGGCACTGCTCATTAAGTGATATGCTAAGATAACAGTGGTACTGCACTCACTATCTCAGTTACACTGATTCACAATTCTAAATTATAATTATTATTGTACTCTTATTTCTGTTAAGAATCCATCCATATTTTTATGTGAAACTGATCTCTGCGACCAAGCTTCACATTTTCCCTAGTGTATCAACAAAGTCTATTTAAGTACAAGTGATGAACACATTTCTGGAAAAATGAGATACCCTGAAACTAAAAGTTGTTGAACTATTCTATTGATCCCTTAAAATAAACAGATTATATTAGCAAAAACATACCAGCTCATCAGGTGGCCACTGATTAAGTAATAACCAACTGCTAAGCTAAACAGCTCACCGGCAACCTAGTAATGTTTTGTTACTGACTAATGTACTGACTTTTACTTACTGTAATAATACCATCTTGACTGATGGCAGTTACCTTTCTCAATCTAAAGTTAATTTCTTAGATTTCTGAGTGGTTAAATGCTTACTGTGGCCAAGTGTGCTTCTAAGTAATTAAGCTATTCTGTCCACCTTTCCAGGGAAGTTACTCATGCAATGCCTCCTGACAAGGTCACTGCCTGATAGATGAGCCTGAGCAAGGGGATTTTTCAGAGATTGTGAAGACGAGCAGAACTGTGGGAAACAGACAATTAGTGGGTGGGCGGTAGGCAGCCATGTTGGATGATGAACATGAGACTGGTTTACATGGATGCTTACCACTTGGACGCCTGACAAAGGGGGCTACACCTGGGCTCAACAACTCCAAACGCTTCCCATTTATCATTGAGAGGCTTAGTGGGCAATGTGCCAGGAGTTTTGGGAGAGCATGCTATGTAAAATCAAACAGACATCTGGTCATTATAAATACTAATTACAACAAACCTACATTTTCATCTTCTGAATAAACTAGTGGTAATAAAAAGATGTTAAAGACCATAAACATTTCCACATCAGAAAAAAAATAACACTATGCATGTTCAACTCTCTATGTCCTCAAACAAACAAAAATAACTACAAAGGCACAATTCCATGTACTGGTATATGTCCGATATTAAATAAATTAAATTCCACTGTTGTAAACTAGCAAATATTAGAAGGCTACTGACGGCTACAACAACATAAAACCGCTGAGTCCTGTTTTAATGCTGTATCAGGTACAATGTCAAAAAGGTTTACAACATGCCTTTCAGTTTTGAGGTTCCTCTATCTTGGATGTTTTTACTACCCCACCAATACATTGTGACTTTTGAGAAACCTTTTAAGATAAAAAAGAAGTTGTGTATGCACCTGGATCTTCAAAGCTTCCAAAACTATTATTTGGAGCTTGAAATACACCAGACACTTGACAACAGTTGTTAATCAGATAATAAAAGCCCAAGAGTTGCACAAGTGCACTTGCAGAGAAGTGGTTATAAATCCTTTGCCATGACAGCATATTAGAGCAGGGAGAAAGAGTGAGATGTGGTACCAGGCACCTGCCTTCCCAAAAGCACTACACATCACACATCTGCTATTCCTCCTTTAGTGGCTTTAATAAGGTTTATAGTAAAAATAATAATGCTTAAAACTGTTTTGGTAATATCCCTTAATAACTGGAATTACTTGAACAAATATAGTAAATATACAAGAACGTACTTTATAATGAATCTGAGCACACACATAGATAGCCCTTGGCTTATATTTTAGAAGAATCTGAAAATGAATGACCTTCAGTAGCCTAATTAAACTATAATTATTATTAAGGCTCACACAGAAAGTTTTTGAGATCCATAATGTACATTTTTAACCACACTCACCTCAAACACCAGCTCAACAATAGAAGAACACACCAGTCAGAGTCACACTAAAGAGAGGTTAGACCATGGTAGAAGATAGAGGGAAGTCAATGAGGGCAGTGGATGAGCTGCTCTGATTCTGGATCTTCTTAGGTGGTCCACACTGATGGAAAACAAGCCCCATCAGAAAACCCCTCCTGGGGATTAGGTTCTATCTTTACTTTCATCCATGGCATCCACAAATGGCCCAAAGATATATATATATTTTAAAAAGTAATTGTCAATAAAGAAGTTTCTGGCCTGCACTGAAATATGCTGGCTATATTGCGCTAGGAAGAAAATACTACATATTTTTAGAGCCAAAATATAAAGTTAGCTATCGTTGTACATAGTCGTGGAGGTCAGAGCCCTGTGTGCGTTATAAGAGCATGAGAGTTAATTATACAATAATACATGATGTATTATTGTATACTCTCATCATGACTAAAGCTCTGGCTTTAGTCAATACATCCATGGCCTTAGTAGAATGTTACTGTAGCTTTAATCTCATGATCCGGAAGTGGAAGTGTTTCACTGGCCTCAGTCACAGGCATTTCTTTTCCGCTCATCTCAGTTGCGGTGAGAGCGTGGATTTTATCGTCTAGGCTCAAAAGACACCAAAATGAGCGTCCCGGCGTTTATTGATATTACAGAAGAAGACCAGGTAAGACAGACGTCTTAAAACACATTGATTTTCAATATACTCAGTGTTGCTCGCCCGCGCAGACAATAGAAAATACGTGAGCTGGCTAATGGCTAACAGCACGATCCCAGCCTAGCAGCCGCTGTCCTTATGTTTTTTTTTTAACAAACCGAGAAGATGAGTATTGTCACGATTGGTGTTGTACAAATCCTGTCATACACTGGCGATAAGCATTAATTTAGTATTTTAAACGCCCCCCTTATTTAACCAATCACATAAATATTTATGTTTCCCTGTCATCATTTTTATTCTAAAACGGCAATTTTTATATAGACCTCATTGGTCTTAGTTTGTGCATGCATATATACTGTTTGTTTTTACTTACATTGTAACAACATTGCTTTTACAGGCCTCTGAACTGAGAGCTTACATCAAATCTAAAGGAGCTGACATCTCCGAGGAGAACTCTGAGGGTGGGCTCCATGTAGACCTTGCCCAGATCATTGAGGCATGTGATGTTTGCCTCAAGGATGATGACAAAGGTATTACAATGTCTTTTTACTATTGTTTAAGTGTAGTGATATCAAACATAACTGTTGTGACAAATGCTGAGGTGTTAAATTTGAGGACCTCAATCCTCTGCAGATGTTGAGAGTGTCATGAACAGCATTGTGTCCTTGCTGTTGATCTTGGAGACAGAGAAACAGGAAGCCCTCATTGAAAGTCTCTGTGAGAAACTAGTGAAGTTCCGTGAAGGAGAAAGACCCTCCCTCCGGATGCAACTGTAAGTGACACTGTAAACATTGTTTTCTATTGTCTTCAAAATCTGGATCATATTTTGACCTGATTGGTGGATGTTTTATCACAGCCTCAGTAACCTCTTTCATGGCATGGATGAGAACACTCCTGTGAGGTACACAGTCTTCTGTAGCCTCATAAAAGTGGCGGCAACATGTAATGCCATCTCCTTCATTCCCACTGACCTTGATCAGGTATAACATTTAATCTGATGCTATATATAGCTATAAGAATCAGGACTATTAACTGCAAATTAATTGTAACAAACGTTTATTATATTAAAGGTGCGCAAGTGGATTATTGACTGGAACCTAGACACAGAGAAGAAACACACACTTTTAAGGCTGGTCTACGAAGCACTAGTTGACTGCAAAAAAAGGTACACTCAACACTTTCTCATTTTATTTCTTTTCTAATAATAAATACATGCACTAAAAATGTATTTTGTAACATATTCCATTACATTGCCCAATCAGAGTAATTTTAACTAAATACTTTTACATTGAGTTGCTGTGTAATTTGTAGTTAGTTTATACAGCATAGTTTTAAACGGTTATTTGTACACATGTTTATTGAACTGTCTTGCCCTATTTAGCCTGTAATTAGAAGAGGACAAAAGCTCAGACAGGGCCATCAATCTTATTCCCTGACATATGAAATATAAGGCCTAAATTGAATCAACAAGTACCGTGATGTATTCCTTCGATTTCAGAAAAGTAACTGTAAGCTAAATGCCATTTTAGAAGAGGAACAAAATACCGTTACTCATAATTAGTATTCTAAATACATGTATTCCGGTACATTCCATTACTTCCCAACACTTCAGAATGGTATGCGTATTATTAAGGCCCTTGTGTATGTCACCCTCATTGTTGTGTATGTCTTACAGTGAAGCTGCAGCAAAAGTTATGGTTGAACTGCTTGGAAGTTACACAGAAGACAATGCTTCACAAGCACGCGTTGATGCTCACAGGTAGTTGTGGTTCAGTAGGATTGTATATCAGTGATGTATTTAAAATATGACTATGTTTGTGGCTTTTGGTATGATTTTAGATGTATTGTTCGTGCACTCAAAGACCCCAACACTTTTCTTTTTGACCATCTCCTTACTCTAAAACCTGTGCGTTTCCTGGAAGGTGAACTCATTCATGATGTGAGTACTCGTTATTTTAAATTATATCAAAGTAAAAGTCTAAATGTCTTTAGCAGTCTATTACAAACATATTAATATAGCAGTATGTCTGTGTATTAAAAGCATTTTCTATTGGCAGTCAGTTTGATAGTAAGGCTTTGTGCTATGTGTTTGTTTTAACATTTCAGTGACACTTTAATGAGGTTTTTCAATATGCTGTCTTTCAGCTATTAACCATTTTTGTAAGTGCAAAACTGGCTGCATATGTCAAGTTTTACCAGAGTAACAAAGACTTCATTGAATCTCTTGGTAAGTATTAGATATCAGTTGTATAATTTCATGTGTAATATTTAGTTATATGCACAGGACAATAGTATTAGCATTACACTTAATCAGCTCACAAATGATCTCTTATTTTAATAAAAAGGCACAACATTTCAGTGAATGTTTGAAATGGATTAGACACCAGAACATTTCACATTTATAAATTGTAAGCCATTTTTGTGCTGCGAACACATTGGAATGTGCATGTGTCAGCAGAATCCTTTTAAACACGTTGTAATTATAAGCCTGTGTGGGATGGACTCCAAAAACAGACAATGCCGAGTTGTGTTTGACTTGATTAGTTAAGTTTCTCATCACTTGAACCTGGATGGTTAAAATTGGAAACTCCCAGGGTCAGAAGTAATAGACTGTTTTTGTGCTTAACGATCCTTGGGTATTTTTTTTTTACCAGGCCTATCTCATGAACAAAACATGGCCAAGATGCGTCTGCTGACATTTATGGGCATGGCAGTGGAGTTCAAGGAGATTTCATTTGACACAATGCAACAAGAGCTTCAGATTGGAGCGGATGACGTTGAAGCATTTGTCATTGATGGTAAAATAAAATCACAATTTAACTTTGTTGATTTGTTTTCTCTTTTTCTGAGTTTGAAGAAGAGCATAGTCCATAAAACAATCATTCTTAGAATTTGTTATTTCCACTCAGCTGTTCGGACCAAGATGGTGTATTGCAAAATTGATCAGACACAACGAAAAGTTGTTGTGAGGTATGTTTTTTATAAATTCATACCCTTGTGTGTGGGGGCTTGCTTATGATAACATTTTCTATTCTTTCAGCCACAGTACACACCGCACCTTTGGCAAGCAGCAATGGCAGCAACTGTACGACAGCTTATCCTCCTGGAAAGGCAACCTTGCAACCGTCAAGACTAGTCTGCAAGGCTTGTCACCTTCAGCCTAAAGCTCTATGTTAATTAAACACAAACTATTCTCATCTTTTCAGACTGACTGATCAGGCTTTTATATTCATCTAATAAAATAACGTCACCAAAACGCATTTGTAATTGATTAATTAAAGTAAAGAACCCCTCACTGACCCACATCTTTTGAGGTTAACAGTAGCATCACCGCTGTGGTTGGGACTTTCTTACTGTTACTGTAAACGACTACATCACTCCTGATTTTCGCTAGAACTCAGGATGACTCATTATCTTTAAAATGTGCAAACATTGAACACATAGTTAACCTCTTGATATATTTTGTAATTTTTCAAAATAACTCCTCATTGCAGGCAGCGCTTCAAAAATGTACCCAGTGGTCAAGTTATTTCATGCTTATTTACTAGAGGTCTGCAGGGGCTCACTGCTCATTTCTGCCATGTTGCCCAAAAGGATCTGTATCTTAAGCCATTATCAGGGCAGTATATCACAAAACACATTCTCAAGAGCCCAAGCTCATCACAGCCACTGCAAGGTGAAACCAGGAGCAGATAAATGTAACTTGGGCTTAAAGACATAGTTCTATATATATGTATGGGTTAATGTCAACAAGCAGTGACTCTGAAATCACCAAGCCTCCTGATTTTGTAACTTAACTTTCCTGTGGCTATTATCTGGAAGGGTTGTCATGTAAGATGCTCCAGTTGTAAATATTTTGTGCTGCTGTTTTCTCTTATCTTGTGCAAGACGTCTTATCATGGTGTGATAATGTGTCCTCTTGTGTCCCTTTTGTGATTAAGATCACACATTCTGATTAAGATCACACATTCTGAACATGCCACCAAAGAGATGGTTAGGGTTGGAAATTCAACGTTTTTACATAATCTGAATCCTCATCCAATTTCCTTCTTTAAGCGCGACACAGACAGTTTCCAGAGATGTGAATGAGAAAAGGACTCTCACTGCCCTTCAGTTAGCACCACACAGAAGCTGGCTGGATAATGTTTGGTGGTGCTTTATCTCTTCTTTACATAAACCCTGAGGCCCAGGTCTAGGAAGAACAGTTTTTGTTACCATGTCATAGTGCAACATGTGCAACTGCAGTCTACAGACACATTTTTATGTTATAAATGTCATCCATAAGATTAGTATCAGTGTAAATTATTTGGGCATTGGCTAATTGCAGTAGGCATACACATTGTATGCAATATGGAAAATGGCCGTTTGTAACATCTATTTGGGCAATACATATGGAATATAACAAGAAAGTCTAAACGCAATAGACTATAAAAATATACATTTATATATAAAATGAATAGGTTGCCGATGTGTGGTAAATTACAATGTTAATTATGTTTCTACACGAGTGCCTATAGGGCCATTTCCACTAGGCCGGTCCGTTGTGAAGTCTTTGGAGAGAATGATTCTCTGAGAACCGTACTGTCCTGTTCCGTTCCGTTCTCTTGCAGTGGAAAAGGGCCTTATGTTGTGCTCTCATTACTAGCCTATTTCGAAAAATATAAGATCTGTCAGATACTCAACGTATAGTGCCATCTAGCGTCTATTTTACGAATGACGCCTCAAACTTCGCAGGTATCTAGGCTCGGTCGATTGGTCATGTCTGTGCAGGTGATTTCGGAAGAGCCACATCCGCGAAGGAACTTTTGAAGCTTACGGGTATTGCTTACTAACTTTAAACAGCTTCTCTCAAAAATTAATGGTCAGTCTTCAAATAAGGACAGCTTTTATTTTAATTTATGACGGAGATTGTGAAATAAATGCGTTGTAGTTTTGCGTGGAGTAGGCTACTAGCTTTCGTTTTGGCGTCGAAGTTGGGACACGCACCGTTCTCAGTGCGCTTTATATGCGACTTGTTTGAAGTTTAGTATGGGGAATGTTTATGGTCAACGTACGTTTTAAAGAACTCACACGTGTTTTGAAGAGATTAGTATCTTTAAAAAATACTAGTGCTCGATATTAATGCTCCGCCCGCGATCCGTGCGCAGGTGCACATAACCATGTTATCGGGAGTGTTGCTTCTACTCCAGCTACTTCCCTTTGGAGATCTGGGTTGTGTGAGGAATGGACTTTTAGGACAAGACGGAACCCAGGGCAATGAAGGTATGTATCAAATATTTGTCTGTAGCAAGCCTTTGTGGTTTACAAACTTCTCTTTTGTTTTTCTAGTGTTTGTAGATGAAGGGGGTGCAAAATCCTTCTTGGGTCGCCATCTCCTGTCCAATCGGTTTGACTTTGAAATTTTTGTTCCTGGAAATCTGGAAAGAGAGTGCTATGAAGAAATCTGCAATTATGAAGAAGCACGAGAGTATTTCGAGAACATCCCTGCTACAGTTAAGCCATACATTTTTGAAGGCTTCATCATTAGAGTAGCCTTGTAGAATTTCACTAATGTTATGTATTGCAGAATGACTTTTGGAAGAAATACACTGAAGGTATAGTGAAGTCACTTATTTTTTGTAAACATAGGCCTTATAGGCTATACCATGTTAAATATACAGTATACCTTGCTCAAAGAGTAGTAAACCAGTTTAGCCAGCTAAAACAAGAAGGCTGTTAAAGTGCTGTTTTAGGTAATTTAGTGCGTAGGAAATAGTCACTACAAAAATGTATGGTGGTGTCTGGACATTATTGGGCTGCAACTAATTTAATATTATTTTGCTAATTGAATAATCTGTTGAATATTTATTTTGATTCACTGAATAGCGAAAAGTGTGTAAATAAGAGATATTTTACAAAATTTGAACCAGTTGAAGCTGATACTATGCCATTGTAGGACTTCTAGATAAATCATATATTTACAGAAATAGACCGTTTAAATGTTATGTATATTTATTCTACAATTTGGGCTTATTTACTGTTCTGAGTGGATTGTGTAAAGTTTATTTTTGGCATGCGGTATAACCTACTCCAGTTGATAATTATTCAATTAGTACTAAATTTGTTGACATATCATTTTAGTAATCAATTAATCACAATGAATAAAACTAATTTCAGTTTCAGTCCTAGCATGATATGCTCAGTTCAAACTCACTTTACATTCACAGTTGCCTATCAAATCCACAGATAAGAACCAGCGACCCGGACGAGTTGATGTCACATCTCTCTTGGTGGGACTAATCGCTGCTGGAGTGGTGCTTGTTTTTGTGGGACTTGTTGTTTGGTATTTCTGTCAAGGCAGATGTAAAGATGACATGAGCCGTGCCAGGTAAATAACAAGAACTAAAAATCTTGGTTTAAGATTATTATGGCTGCAAACCATCACCAGTAGCAGTCACAGAGGTGGACTGATTTGTTACATGTTTATGCTTTCTGAACTTCAGCATTTCTAAAACTCTGCCTTTACACAAACGTAGTCTATATAGTTTCAGCACTTTTTTGTTGCAGTTCTATTCGTGTGCGTCCAAGAAGAAGCAATGCATCACTAATCATTCGACGGCTTGAGGAAGTCTCCTTACAGCCTGTGAACCCTGCACCCTTGCACCCTGGACAAGAAATTGACCAACCAGGCCTACCTTCATATGAACAAGCTATTGCAAACAGTGGACAACATGATGCCCCACCACCACCTTATCCTGGGTATGTACACTTGAAGCTCTCTATTTTCATTTGCACATTTATGTAAACATTTGTAATTTTTGCCTCTCTAGCTCAAGACCCGGAAGTGCAAGGCGGTAGTAACCTGAAGAATAATATTACAATATTAATATTATGAACTTGCAAATACCAACTATCTTTACATCAGACTATGCTGGAGTGTGGCTGTGGTTGTTGCCATTGTTTATTATTTTATTTTTATTTGATGCACTATTAAAAGCTACACATGCTCATCAGAGAAGAAGGATAACAATGATCATAATTTAAGCAACCTTGGTGTTTTGCCCTATAACAGATTTTTCTAAATCATGGTTTTTAGGTTATGAGAAAGGCAGGAACAAATTTGTCTGCCTTTTTTTTTTTTAAAGAAAAGTGTTGAAAACTGCTGCTACAAGTAGACTTGTTTATTTGAAGTAAGATAGAAATGTGCTTTTTTATTCATTCTCTCTGATTTAAAAGGAAAACCAAAACTATGAAGTAAAGTAAATGAATGTACTGTGTTAGGCTTTTACCATTTCCAGATGATTGCCTCATGTTTTAAAAAAAAAAAAAAAGTTTTCATATTGACATGAAGAATATTCATCTAGTAATGGGATGCTTTTTTTAAATGGGGAATTATTGTTATACTAACAACATTTAAGTTTCAGAATGATGCATAAAATGTTTTGATAGCTGTGGATCATTAATATGCGGTCTTTGAAAAATTCTCAATTAAAAACCTTTTCCAAATGCAACCATTATTCTTTATTATTGTAATTTAAAATGTGCAAATGCTAATAGACCTATTCTGAAATTAGAAATATTTTTTATACCATTAGCTCTATCAAACTAAAGTGATTTTTTTGTTAATAAAAGGCTTTAATTCATTCATTTTGTGTTTGAATTTTGTTGGTTTTATTGCTATTGATATTGTTATGTGTATAATTTAGAGTCAAAGAATCACTCAACATGTTCTACAATGATAATGCCCAAAGTTCTTGTGAGAGAAAGTGAAAAAAACTACACAGCTTGTCTGCGATGCATCCTGGGAAATCAGCTAACATGGGTGAAAGCATGCAGGATTTGCACGGCTCTCGAAGAAGGGCGACGTATAAAAAGTGATTATTTTACCCTGAAACTAGACGCAGTACCCCCAGAGTCTCTTTAGGGCTTTGTGGACTGTACACGTCTCTGGCGGGACAGTCAGACCGAACTGCTACGATGCAAGTCCGCTGTTTCTTGGAGCTCCGCGGGGGAAGCAAACCTTTGACCGGATGATGGACAGGAACTACCCGTGTTCAAGCTTCGCGGACGCGCTGGCTTCTCCAGCACAGACCGTAGCTTCTTGGGCCTATGACCGCAGCACAGCGAATATCAAGCCAAGGTAAAGAAAAGGAGAGGGCGGGTCACCTTCCCAAGAAATGTCGGTGATGAAAGGCCTAGGTTTGCTCCAGCTTTATGCTTGTTATTGTCGGTAATAACACAAAGCTCAGTGTGATTTGTTGGACGTTTACTCGCCCCACTTTAGATTGCTGTTCCCCAGCTTGACCACCATTACAAACTATGATATTAACTAAGTGTTGACAGCCTGATTGATCTGACAGTCAGCTACGGTAAGTAAGCAGTCATACAGACAGTAGTTAAACCACTCTGATAGTTGTTATTTATTATATCTCTGAAGCTTGATGTACCAACTTTTCTGTCTTTGTCACTTTTGTTTACAAAGTTAGCTGTTTATATGGTTCTAAAATAACAGAGTTTTCCAGATTCATCCCAA
>JAVQKG010327045.1:0-13437 GCA_036025885.1 Hypseleotris bucephala | reverse complement strand
CCACTAATACTGGCTGATCAGGAAGTATTATTCATGCGATTATTACCCAGATAAACAAGTTTAATTAGACGCAAGATAGATGTTTTCTGTATATAAATGTATACTAATGTTTTACTGACCAGGTATGACTGCAGCAGGTTGAGTGAACATTTGGCTGTAAACTGAATTTTGAATTTGAACTGAGTTGTCAGTTTGAGGCAAATTTGGGGGTTCACAGGCCATTCTTCTTTGCTGTTTGACATACTGTAGGATCTCATACAATACATCGCCTGGAGGAACAAAACAAAAATTTGAATTACATAGAGCCAAATTCATATTTCACTGTGGGCATCCAGATTCCTTACTCCCTGCCATAAAATTCCATATATTATGTGATGTGATTGAAGCCTATTCCTACCTGAACTGGGGCAGCGACGTCTGAAGTCCTCCTTGGTCAAGAGGCACAGAGCACGTCCATTCATCTCAAAGTGTCCGTTTTCAGGGGGGCGTAGTGAGTACTCTTTCTGAGCCCACTGGAGCCAAAGTGCAACATCCTCTTTGTCCCACAAGGAGGGGTTTATGCCTATAATACAAAACCATGACAATGAAATGTTCAGATAAGATGGGAATGTGAGAGAGAAGAGCATGTCTTACGCAGCCGTCCTGGTAGATGCCACAGGTCATCCTGCTGCATGGGACTGCTGCCCATAGGGAAGTGACCATGGGCTGTAAGATGCCCCTCATGTGTCATTGGTAATAATAAAGGGTTTTCTGCACTGTTTTCCTGCTAAAAGCAAACACATAGAAACTAATATTTCATTAAAAAAACTTTACACCTTCTATTATCTACCCTCTGTTACAGTAAGTTCCCTAAAACTGTAATTGCTGAGCCTTGAACATACCTTGATCAAAATTGACGGGGAAAACTCTTCCATGCTCTTCTGCTGTAAACCTAATCCACTGAAAGGTTACAATGAGCAGTCCAAAATTATGACCGTTCACTCCTAAAATCCATTTTTAAGGACGACAGTTGGACGCACACAATTTCACTTTTGATCCTTCCGGGAAATGAAAACGAAAGAAACATAATCCATGTATGGGGTGTGTGCAAAATAAGCTGACTGGAGGAAGCAGCTGTTGAGTTTCCATAGCACCTTGTCTTCTAATGATCGAGTGTGTATGATTTATCAATAGGCTACATTTATAACTCTTGGTAATTTGTACATTGTAGTTTGAAGCTATATATTTTTTTCTCTATAACACGGCATGAAAACGTTCACGTTATGACTCTTGAATGAAATAACTAGGAAGTAAAGAAATAAAAAGGCAACAGGGAACGAAGGGTGCACTGACAGAGCAGCGCTTGCGCTCTTTGCGTAAATACCGCGTCAAGCTCCACCTACTACAGGAACAAGAGCGATGAGATAGTCCTGCGAAACTTGTGGGTATGTCTACGTTGTTTTTTTATTCTGAGAGGTAGAAATCAAGAAATGAAATCAAGAAACAGCCAGTTGTTATGACCAACTGGCTGTAGCTACTGCTGAATGCTACATCTGCAACTTTTAAGTGAGTTGAGTTCATGGATCTATTATAAAAGATTTTATTAATACATCCATGGTCGAGTTGCGCTCATAGGTTGCGCTACAAGGGAAGGGAATTTGCCCTATGCTCATGTTGCCCAATAGAGTAGGTTGAGAAATACAAATATTATTTAACGCATCTATCATAAAAATTACTTAAATAACACATTGTCATTACTTACTAGGTTACCAGTAAGGTAGCCTAGATGTTTGTTCTATGTGGATGGTAGAGCATGAAGTAAATCCTTTAAGAGAAATTAAAATTAACCTGTCCTATTCAGGCTATGTCAGATATCATGTCCTGTTTTTCTTAATATATGTGTAGTCTTGTTTCTCAGCAAAGATGTGGGCCGAGAAGCTGGGTAACCTGTTGGGGCATCCTACATGGTCAGTTGGAGGTTGGCTGGTCAGTAGGCTTTTCATATCGAGGAACAGGGTGCTGGAGGAGAACGCTGTAAAGCTGTGTGATATTCAGCCTGGAGACACAGTGCTGGAAATTGGGCACGGTCCAGGACTTGGTCTACAATCAGCAGTCCAACTACTCACTGAACCTGCAGGCCATCTTATAGGAGTCGACTACTCAGAGTATATGCACAGTGTAAGTTACAGATTGACACAATTGTTTATTGGCTGTTCTATATTTTTTTTATGAATTTATTTTTTCTTTTACAGAAAGCACGTGAGCTTCTGAGTGAGCATGTTACCAATGGGAAAGTGGCACTGCACAACTGTGATGTTGCAGCGATGCCTCTGGCCGACAGCTATGTGGACAAAGTCTTTCACTGTAACTGCTACTATTTCTGGCCTGATCTCAAGAAGGGAGCAGCAGAAATACATCGGGTGATGAAGCCAGGTAGTGTAGCCTAATTGCGACTATATCTTAACATTTTATATTATAGGCTAATTTATATTATAGTTTTATTATTATTTGAATATTTTCTCTGTCCTAGGAGCATTGATGGTGACCACTCTGAGACTAGCAAATGTCTCTTATATGGCATCAAAACAAGTAATGCCAAAAGATAATTGGCGACCAGAGGCTTACATGGCTGCTTTGAAAGACTGTGGATTCATTGATGTCAGAATGGAAGACATACACATGGATAATGTAACATTTCAGGCAATCTATGCTACTGCTTTGAAATGATCCAAAATAATAAAACATATCTAATGTGACTGAAAGACATCTCGTGTCTTGACTGTAGTTTTACAGTAAACTATATGCTAGTTCATTTACATATATTGAGTTTAATTTGTCAAAAAAGTGACAGTAGGGCTTCAGATAAATAATCAAACTTGAGCAAATATATTCTAAAGGAAAGGGTCAAATATGTTTTCCCTTTTGGGCTCTTTGCATTAGCATGCGGCTGGATGGAAAGTAAAACACAGATCTGGCAACCCTACGCAACATACGTAAAATGTGGTAACGTGATGACGTTGACGTGAAGAGGGAAATCCAAAACAAATGCGATTCAAGACGCATTTGCTGCTCATCTTAACCACTTCTTGACAGTTTAGTTGACAACTGGAACAGAGTTGTGGACAAACAAAGTGTGAGGTAAGTGTGTGAAGTACGTACATTTAGAACAGATTTTGTTTCAAGAGCAATTTGGAAACGACATGCTGTTTACACGAAAGTTGCCACCCAGTTTAGCATAGCATTTAGCATCAACCAGCTAAGACAGTTGTATAATGTATTCGCGGTGTCATTTTAATCATTTTTACTCACAGAAAATGCAGAGAATCTCTCGTTTAAAGCGCGAACTTCAAATGCTGAGTACTGAGCCACCCCCTGGGATAACCTGCTGGCAGACCGAGGACAGCATGAATGATCTCCGGGCACGTAAGTATGCAAGTTGGGATACAAAAAAAGAAAAGAAAAACATTTTACATCCCTGTCAACTTTTATTTTTTATAGAAATTGTGGGAGGGACTGGGACTCCGTATGAAAGTGGAATATTCTCACTGGAAATTAAAATCCCAGACAGGTAAAATAACAGCAACATACTTTCATATGAGCAAACACACAGGGATTTGTCTCTTTTTTTCTCTCACAGATATCCATTTGAGCCTCCAAATATACGTTTCTTAACTCCCATCTATCATCCAAACATAGACAACTGTGGACGAATTTGTCACGATGCACTGAAACTTCCACCAAAGGTTCAAATTATAAAATACAGACAGAAATAAGACCCTACATTTTTAAGTAAAATTCGAATAAAAAAAATACTGAATGTGTGTGTTCTCCAGGGTGCTTGGAAACCGTCCCTTAACATCTCCACAGTCCTTACCTCCATTCAGCTCCTCATGGCTGAACCCAACCCAGATGACCCTCTTATGGCTGACATAGTAAGTAAAACACAACTTGCTCATTCACATAACGTAATGGCAAGAAATATCTGAACGTGTCATGAAGCTGAAAAACATGTTCGTTTTTGCTCCTGATGATTCTTTATCATGATAATGTGTCTTCATAAGAATCCAAATTGTTCACCCACATCTAATGTTGTACATTTACTTTAGTCCTCTGAGTTCAAATACAATAAGCAGCTGTTCTTGGAGAAAGCCAGGAAGTGGACACAAGAAAATGCGGTTCAGAAGAACACAGTAAGTATGCCAATTATCGGGTCACACGTATATATTTAGCCTGTAATACTTGAAGTAGGTTGAGTCTTTTAATTATTTTCAGCTAGTGTGTCTGCAATGGTTTCTTTTAATCACTAGAGGGCAGTGAAAGACAAATTTACATGCACAAATTTCTGGCCAAACACTAGCACAAACTAAATGATATCTGTATTTACAGGTTGGCTTGGAAAACAAAGAAAATGCCCTAGATCAGAAAACTTCTTATCGCAAGAGAGAGGCCTTCCCTGCTCAAACTGCAGATGAGACTGCAAAGAAAAGTCGTGTGTAGTCACCTTCCAGTGAACCAATGATAAATCTTTTACATGTCTTTTTTTAATATAGCAAATTATTCATTTATGTCTCTTTATTATGAAATCATAATGTATCTGTTTTATTTTGTGCTGTTGAAAGACATTTATATTAATAAAAACATAAAGCTGTATTCATGTATAAAGATTTGTTTTATTCAAACATACACTTCCAAGTTGTATACAAAGTATGTACATCCTAATAGCAAGATATGTTTTGTACAAACTAAGAAATATTTATTTCTTAATATATAAAATTATATATTTGCTGTTTATAAAGAGGAGACAAACATAAGGCTGTTATGAGTCAATAACATGCTATTTCAGAGGTAGTTACATTGTATGTACATATTGCTGGCCTATGCTAACATTTCAGAAAGCTACATCCCATTTTTTCTTAATAACTACTGAACTGTTGTTGGGCACAATAATGTGTTTGACAAAATGTAAACCTTTATGTGCAATGTATTGTGTTGCATTTAAAGTACATTTTAAAACTTTACAAAGAAAGTTGCAGAAACATAGCTAGCAACAAAAAGCTGTTGGTTATAAATGTTAGCTTTCCCTGGTATAGGAATGACATGTTCAATCACTTTATTTCAGCCAATGATACTGGTATTTAAAATAATTTTACTTAAATATAACAGTCAGTAATCTCTAAGCTGCGTTTCCGGTGATCACATTTTAATATAAACAAGTTCTACTTAAATTTCTCGTGGATACACCACTGATTTGTCTATTGCTTAACATGTTTTCATCACTTCAGTCCACTCTCAAATATATATTTTTATTTATCAGAACAGTACATGTATTGCTTTTCTTCTGTTTATTCGCTCCCAAAGTTTCTCGAGGCACTTTATTTAGACATCTCAGTACTTTTCTGTCTTTGTTTGGACTCTTTTGAGCTGCTTGAGTGTAGTGGTCTGGCTGCTGTACTTTGACAGTCCTTGAATGTCCCCATCAAATCAGACATCTGACACTCAAGGATGGCAGTTGATAGAGGGAGTTAGGGCAGGATGATACAGAGGACAAGTGTTATAAATCAGCTCTTGATCTATATTCTGAAAATCGTCAGCCAGGCTTCGTCTGTCTGTTCTGTCTGTAGGAGAAGTTAACTGACACATGATGAGAGGGACAGTGGATGAGGTGGAAGTTGAGGAGCAGTGTGAAAATCTGATTGGATCCATTCGTGTTGGACTAGAACTTTTACTACACAGTGCATCAGCTTCAGCAAGTGACAGCTGAGTAGATGATTCAGAGCAAGAGCTTTTCTCGGTCTCCACAGAAACCAGTGAATCCAAGGTGCGCTCTCTTCGCAGCTGAGGCCGGTCTTTGGGGTGTGGACAGAAAAATAATTGTGAGTGGTCCCGGGTGAAAAGGAGGAAGAGGAGAGGGTTTAGGCATGCAGGTAACGGCTGGAGGAGCAGGAGAACTGATTTTAGGACCTCATCTCCAAGTGATAGCAGACCAAGAAGGGAGCAGAGGGACAGGAAAGCAACAGGAACATAAAGTAGACCATTTGTGAATATTAGCCAAGCCACATGTTTGATCATAGCACAATCCCATAGACTGTCACACTCCCCTCTCAGCAATTCCCAGTACAGGCGGATATATGAACCAGTTACTATCAGCAAACAAAGAGTGTTCATCATTATTAGTGCCAAGGGGAAACCAAGAGAGGATAGTAGGCGAGAAGTAGGAGGTGGCAGCGGTGAAGGAAGGCACAACGGTGAAGATCCATACTCCCCGACTCCCAAAAAGGGTAGGCACGCCAGGATGAGGGAAAGGGTGAGACAAAAGAGTGCACATGTGCGGACACTGCCAAGAGAAGGAGACTTGCCATAGGCCCGAGCACATGTGACGCTGACGCCACACTGCACAGCTGCCAGAGTCAACAGCAGCACGCTCGCCTCAGATGAGAAGACCCACACCCATCCTGTAGCCTGACAGCCGGGACCCGCCTCCCAGTGCGCTCCATGATGACCAAACTCTCCAAAGGTCAGGGCATCCACCAGGGCCAGGGTGCACATACACACACCCGTCAGCAGGTTGGAGGCACCCATGCAAGCCACCGTGAACCGCAGGGGTGAAAGATATCCTGGTGAGCTGAAGAGGGACAGGAGCAGCAGGGCATTTCCTAGCAGGGAGATCAGGGAGATGGCCCATAATCCTACGCGGACGAGCCAGCTGCCCAAAAGAGTGTCACATGGACGGAAGGGACCTGCACAATACAGGAGCCATGTTAGATGCATGTCATACTACAAAATTTATGTTGCCGCTTTTTGTTTCTTATGTGTTATTTATTTTTTGCAAAGGCAAGATCAATCACTGAAAAAAGAAGAAGATTTTGTAGTATATGATGATGCTAAATTGCTTGATTCTAAGTTAAAGAGACTGTTTTAATCTTTGCACGATGGCAGGCATATACTAGATAATAGCCTGTGTAAATAGCAGCTAGACAAAAGTAGTCCACATCATGTCCTGTTTATTACTGAAAACACAATGCAGGTACCTGGAATAGGTGTGCATTGCACACTGGTCTGAAGTTTAGATTCCTCA
Organism: Hypseleotris bucephala; assembly: GCA_036025885.1. Classification (NCBI taxonomy): domain Eukaryota; kingdom Metazoa; phylum Chordata; class Actinopteri; order Gobiiformes; family Eleotridae; genus Hypseleotris; species Hypseleotris bucephala. The sequence continues at coordinate 6,383 of JAVQKG010327045.1, read as the reverse complement.
ATTTCAAGCTGAAATTCCTCCAAATCAGGGTCATCTGAAATGCAGCACATACAGTACATTGTTAGTTTCTATGCCTATATTAAAACAACAGAGTGTGAAATGCTCCATAGAATTTATTGTATATTACATTATAATGGTGTGGTGTTTGGTTGGTATTAGTTGCATATATGTTTAGGTAGGGGTATATAATTGCCATTTAATTGAAATTTAGTTGAATGCAGATGTTTATGTAGCAGTTCAGGAGTATAGATTGTAATCAGTTATATAGTTCAATTATCTTTGTGTTACTGTTACCTTTTAAAAACCTCAAAAAGTGCTTATTTTAAGATATAATGGTGTAGGTTTAATGGTTATAATTACAATTTAATTTATATTTATTACATTTTATGAGTGCCACAGGGATGCATAGAAGGGTCACTATATCCATCAGCTGCCAGATAGCTGTGGTTTCAGAGGGGCTCCAACATGTTTAGAGCAGTTTTATATCAATAACTGTAAGTGCAGACATATGGGGCTCAGGTTTTCAGCTGTTAGTGTGTGTACCATGTGTGTAGAGCTGCACATTATATTGCAAATGTATTGTTACTGCTATATCAGCAATGCTAGGTTCATCAGATAGAAAGACCAATTCTGGACTTGCTTAGTTAAGACCAAATATGATTTTGTGACAAATCTAAATTCAAACCATCTATCACATAGGATATCCAAATATCTTCAGTCATATTGTTTTATTTTTTTTGTTTTTTTTGCAGAATAGGTATTACTTGTTATTCTAAATACATGCATCATATTTTATCATATTTCTTACAGTTTGTGTCTGTGTGGATTGGGTACATGGCCACTGTTCTCTTGTGGAGGTCCTCATCTGTACTGCTTTGTTCTGTGTCCCACTGGTTTGCAGATTTATAACCATCACATGATCCATAAACACAGCACTGGTATGGATAAGGCATCTCTATCACCCTGGAACAAAACATCAAAAACACATTTAATAGTATGTATGCATAATTAAAATAGAGCCAACGTACTTCACGGTAGCTCCATTAGCTGTATTACAGTAATTCTTTCATCAAATTCTGCCTTTTAAGAAATTACTTTATAATTGTGATTTGTGAATCATTTGAGCAAAGCCAGTCCTCTTTGATGTTGATAGTTGTATAAGCATTTATACAACTTTTGTTGTGACTTTCTGACAGGTGTTCTCATTTTCTTGTCGTTGAACGGTGCTGCTGACATTGCCACTTGATCACCTGCCATATCCTATTCCTTTGATGTACACTCTCAATTTTGTTGACTTCCAGGCCTTCAGGGATGCTAACCCTTGCAACAAGAATTAACTTGCTGCCCAGTAATGCCTCCTCATTGTTCAAATTCAGTTCAAGAGTTGCTCAGAGCTACATGCTATAATTAGTTCATTGTCAGGCTTGGCTGCTCCCAGTAAATTGATCATTTTAATAGAATATTAGAAGGGGAAGCATAATTGAATGGAAGCTTTGTTTTTCACAGCCACAGGATATTCACCTGGCTTAGCTTGGAGATACCTGTGGTTTTGTCGTTACATTTTAGAAACAAAATAAAGTTTGTTTAATAATGCTTGAGTTATGAGTCTTACCTCATACGTGGGAAGTGATCCGGATTGAAGGCGTCATATAATTCAGTGTTTCCCCTTAATTTGAGATGAGTGAGACTCCCCAGGCCTACCACTGGTATTGAATGGAGACTGTTCTCAGTCAAATCTCTGTGACACCAAGATAAGAGGGGTGTTAATTTAGAAAAAAATAAAACAATGTGTGGGATTATGTAGCACTATTATTGACATTTAATGTGTTCTAAAATTAAATCCATCATTCATTCACGCCATGTTCACACACAGGTTGTAATAAATAAGCTACTATCTCTGGCCACAGTTGCCCTGAAGCAGACTAAAAATGTGGTCAAGCCCCTCCATACACATTCATACATACGTGTCTTGCTCAAGGACACAACAGCATGGTGGAGATCACACCACTAACTTTTTGGTTAGTGTCCGGCTTTACCTTTTGAGCCACTGCCGCCCTATAATAGTTCTATTCGTTTTATGTTATTTCTTATTACCTAGATAAGACTTTAACACGTAACCTAAAAATTATAGTTCCTGTACTTATACTTCAGACATATTTCAATTAATACGTTTTTATTGGCATGACCTTAGTCTCCTGGCCACAAAGAGGGCTCAAATACTAAATGTTTTCTGCACTTCCTGCCAATGATAACAACTTGTAGCACACAAACCACAGTTGAGTATGGAGTGTTTGTGAAAGGCTAAGCCCCTTCAATTAAAGACATGCACGTCTTAAAAGAAAACAAGATGAAAGGTAGATAAATACATAGGAGCCATTGATGTTGATGAGTATTTACTTACAGCTTGACCAAAGAGTGGAGAAAGGTGAAAGCGTCTGGGTGGATCCACTCTATCATGTTCCAGCTTAGATCACTGAAAGAAAAATATAATGGTTGAATTACAACATTGGATTGACCTCTTAGTCACTCATAGATGTCAGGAATTATTAGGTTTGCCATTTTGGACCTTTTCTATTTTTAATAATACCTAAATGTCGTGTACTATTCCTTTGAGAGACATGCCATTGCATATGATAAACTATACAGCATAGAAATTGATCAAATAAAGCTTACAGTGATCTTAAAGAGGTTAGCTGGTGGAACGTATTTGACTCAATCTTCTTTATTAGGTTATGTTGTAGCCCTCTGTAAACAAGAAGCAATAGTAAGGCTAAGGCCAAACAAAATCTTCAATTACTTCATATACACGTGATGATAAGTGGTCAAAGCACTTACATTTCTTGCAGCGCAGAACAGTGGTAGAAACTGGGTAGAATCTCTATTTGATTGTACGATAACTCCCTGTGACAAGAGAGTATTCAAATGTCAGATTTAACCAAATGAATGTAAGCTACAGTATGAAGCACAACGATGTTTCAGGCCTGGTTGCATTTCATAGATTGATTTGGCAAATGGCAGTGTATTTGTTTTTGTGTATTCTTCCTAAAACATTTGTGTGTGTGTCTACTTACAGCACTCTGAGGCGAGGCAGCTGCTCACATAGATCCAAAGGCAGGGCAGACAGACCAGCCCGAGTGAGGGTCCTGTAGAAGTAGAAGACATGGTCATTGTTGAGGTACAGGCAAGTGAAATAATTTTATATACTCTACTATCTCACATCCTTCATAATATTGAATCTACATACACTCACTGGCCACTTTATTTGGTAGACCAACAATAATCACACTTCTCTGTATCTAGTCAGTGCACATTTTTTGTGTACATGTACAGACTAAGCATTAAAATTAACAAGAAAAGTGAGTTTGTCTATCATAAATGACCAATGGCATATTAAGTTTAGTGAAGGGATCATGTGACTTTGAACATGGTGTGGATTTTGGTGCCAGACGGAGCGTTATAATTCCAAAAACATAGAGAAGGTTTACAGAAGAAAATATCTGAATGCACAAGATGACAAAACATGACAGGTGCCCCATATCTACAGTAGACAACACCTGGGGCCACTTTATTAGGCACAAGGTCTACCTAATAAAGAATCCAGTGAGTGTAGTATCTTTCTTACTGTTGAAGCTAATGAGAAAATAATCATATATACTTAAATTGTGATTACTGCATGTAGGAAACATCATACAGTATTTACTCACAGAATCTCTAAACTTGTGGTTCCTTTGAGATCAGGGAACTCTTGAATCTGGGTTGCGCCATTAAGCGACCTGCAAATAGGCAACACAAATCAGCATAAGTTTCTCTGTATCACTTTTCTGCACATTGTATGAGCACACAGGCGTAGTCTAACAGCTCATTTCAACCATCACGCTTTTTCTCCAACATCAACATCAGCCTGTGTTTTGGCTCCTGCACTAGACATCATAGATCACACCATTCAACATGTTCTTACAACACACTCCGCATTACCACATCGGCACACAACGCGGCAACGCACTAACACAACATTATTCAGTAGGCCGTTACACATGTCCACTCAACTATCGCTGTGAGGGGAAAGGGAATGATTTACATTGTGTTTGGACTTACTCGCAGCAATTGTTTCTACTTATGGCAAACTTACAGTGTGTGGAGCTTGGGTAAGAACTGGAACGCCGATTTTCCCACAAACTGAATAGGGTTTTCATAGAAGTGACTGCAAAAAAGAAAAGACAAAATATGTTAGACATTTGTTAAAGGGAACATGATAAGTTTGTTTATTTCTAAATTAGGATTATTTATATTTTTTTGTGTATGACCCTTTAAAGCCCCTTTCCTCCTGCTGGTCATGGCTATTTACTGCTACATCCAATGGAAACAGTGGAAAGTAGGCCTCAGTATACAGGATTACTCAAACATGTGGAAATGAGAAAATACAACCTCAGGTATGTTTTTTGACAAATAAACAACATTATAACATCATAGAAAGCTCAGCAAAGGTGAGTTAGTGAAAGAAGGCTCTTTTAATCAATACTAAAAATGGGATTCATTATTCTGCCCTTTGTTGTACATGATAGTTTCTTACATTTTTGACATTTAACATTTGACTCTCAGACTTACATTGTTTGAAGCTGCGGATTTCCCACAAAAGCCCTTTCAGGGATTGCTTTTATATTGTTGTTGTGGAAGCCCCTAAAAATAAATACATAAAAAGACATTAGTGTAAGATAAAGTATATTTCATCGGTTTCCAATTCATTTTGACAAGCAACAGGGTGAACACCCTTTGCTGCACCTGCTATTGCACAGCTAAAAAATATTTATGGATATTGAGATATAAACATGCGCACATAGGGTGTACTTGTGACACATATGCACACTGCAAAAAACATCTGCTGAAATGGAAGGAAAGGTAGTTTGTGCGTATGTGCATGTCTTTGTGTGTGTAGCCAGCACCTGCTTAGGGCGAGAGAGATTGTATCCGAGTGCCACATTAAAATCACTTAACAGGATTACTGGGGATAAGACAAACATGATCGTCATGTAGGGCAGGTGTGTTCACTCACAGTTCCTGAAGCTTGCTCAGTGTCCGGATGGCCACAGGAAACTCTTGCAGGTTATTGTAGTTTAAATCCCTGAAAGAGATGTAAATCAATGATAAAATACTTAAGTCAAAATAATGCAAGTTTTTGTATGTGCATAGATTAATTGTGTGACTATTTTTATGTTGGAGAGTGCAGTGTGACCCTTGATCTTGGCTCCTCAGTTGTGTTTATAATTTGCTCATGATGAAACAGTGTATCCAAGCAACCTGCTGCACACTTGGCCCAGCTCACACATTGTATTGATTGACCTGGTATTATAATCCTTCAGTATTTGACCTGAATAAGACCACTTTCCACTGACTCAATGCTTTTTAAGACTGTCTTGGATGTGACCCAGAAATCAAAAGTGTGATGGTGCAGTAGGTCTGCTGTAAAACTTTTTAGGTCAATATATTATTTATCTCAAAGCTTCATAAGATGAACTTAAGCTGAATGTGTATTTGACTTTGTTGGCCTATACACAGGAGGAGTAGGCCAAAATAAATAAGGCTTTGTATAAATATTCTATATGTTTTTCAATGCTATTTTAGTCCATCTTTAAAGTGATATGGGAGTGCACTTTTCTTTTATTTATTACAATATTGTTAATGTTGTAATGTGAGTTTCACTGCTACATGGAATGTGCTTATTTGATTTTAGCAGGAACTCTTCTTACATTTTAACCACAACAAATGTTATTTACTTAGATCATAATTAAAAATAGTGTATACATACAATTTTCAATCAGTAAATCTTCACATGTTTGAGTGATGCATTTGGCTGCTCTGCATATGCACACTTTTATTGTGTTTCCTCAGGGGAGTCTTTCATAGTAATGATTTTATAATACGCACATGCGGTTTGGCGGGGGGTGTGATGCAGATGGCCTCTCCTAGTATTTCTCATAAGCCCGGAGAGCGAGAGATTAACACCGTCATACCAGCGCGATCTCCGTCACGTCAATAGCACCTGTTTTCTTAACTGGCTGAATCACGTGTTTCCCTCCAAACACTTTAACACAAACTATTCTGGTCCGGGGCAGCATCAGCTTCCCTTCGCTCATTCTCCAGTTTCAACATCCATTTGCTTTGTGGCACTTTACTCCCTCTATGCCTGCGTGAATAATGGCTTTAAAGAACACGTGTTAATACTCTATTATGCCCACACACGTCTATCTGAACCAATGTATATTTCTTTAACAGGTTGCTAAGTAGCATGTACCAAATACCGACTATGTTTTAATGAGACCACCTTGATATTGTTTTAAAGATCAATTTGTAGTTTTCGTTTGCAAGCCCTGTCGCTTTTTTTCTTT
>JAVQKG010327040.1:0-11332 GCA_036025885.1 Hypseleotris bucephala | reverse complement strand
GTGTAATGCTCACTGTTTGTGTATTTGTTTTGAGTATTCTGAATAGTGAATGAATTTAAGCTTAGCAATCATTTTAGAAAATATATTTTTATATGAAATAGGAGTAACTAATTTTAACTAAATGGTAATTTTGTTTTATTTGTATTGTGCACACTTGCCCGGGGACTGCAGATGGAAAGTAGCTTTAGCTAAATCTGGTTCAAAGCATCTCTTCTCTTTGTGAGATTAATGTTTTTGTACATTGTCCCTGACATATAAATAATAAACTAAACTAAACTAAACTATCATCTGAAAGAAGTCTAGCAATTGTCCACAGACCTCTAGCAGTTTTGCCCATGTTTTTCCTCATACCTTTCTTTTTAAAAGCTACAGATGACATAAAAAAAATCCCTATACTCGCATACTACCTGGTTTGTCTTGAAGATGTTAGCAACTCTATATGTGATTGACAGATTAACTGTTGCCATTATAAGCATATAAAGTGGTCAGCCCAATAAAGTGGCAGGTCAGTGTATACCAGTAAGTCTTTAGATGTGGCTATAGCACACTGGACTTTCTCGCCACACACTGTAGTTAGTTGAAGAAGTTTTGTGCCGGCTTGTCTCCCTATCTTTGGGCCGCTCCTGGGGCTTTTAGACCGAACTCATTAGACGGGGTGAGACCTCTTTAAATAATACATCTCCACTTACATTGCCTCTGTCTGCTCTCTTTTCCCTTAGACCCCCTTTCCGCATCCTTTTGCCTGTAACTACTTCTGTCTCAGTTCCTCCCACCTCCTCTATCTATCTGTCTGTCTCTGATTTACGCTGTATTTTTTTCCCACTATTTCTCTTTACTCACTCACACGAGCACGGACTATCTCAAAACCGCTCTTTTATTGGTTTCCATGGTAACTAAGAGCTGGTGCGAGAAAGAAGGAATTCTCTGTGACTGTTGATAGGGTTGTGTGTGCATAAAAGGCACAGAGACACAGCTATTACAGAGTGCCGCCTAGAGGCAAGCACGCACATCTATATACATACAACACACAATGCAGAACACTATACACAATAACACACACTAGTGGAGCACTGTGTAGGTAAATATCTGTGGGGATCTACTTTTTTATGAACTGCCCTTAACTATACTACACCTGAATCCTAAAAGAGGCAGATTTTCTTGTCTTATTGATTAATTTTTGGTAATGTCTCTGGTAGTGGTTGACAATTTTTGATCCATTATATGACTAATAACATAATAAGGGATAGGATAGGATTATGATAAGGGTCAGCAGTAGCTCAGGTGGTAGAGCAGTTGTCCTCTAAATGAACAGCAATGGGGCCGCTCTTTAGCTCAGTTGGTAGAGCGTGCGGCCCATATGAAAAGCCTGCAGTGCTTGGCCCAGCGTTGTGACAGTATGCCAGGTGTCACTCCCCACTCTTCTCTCTGATTTCCTGACTATCTACTGTCCTATCAAAAAAAGGCCAAAATATATCTATCTTTAAAAAAAAAATCAAAAATGAACTGCAGTTGGATTGCCACTCTAACCACTCCAACTTGGCAGTATGACTGCCGCGACAGTCTGCGTTAGGGCAGGCTACAAATGTAGCTTACCACCAGTATCTAGTAGTGGGGCCATAACTATTTTTGTACCCACTTTGCGGACCAACATTATGACTTTTCCAACATCTAGCCCTAGAAATAGTAGAAAAAACATGTTCTTTCTAAAAAATGCATATACAGTACGAGAACTATGTTTAGAGTATAACAGAAATTTGGTCTCATGATTGGATTTCGATTATTCTTCTGAATGCTTGCGTTACGTTTAGTAAAATAATGAAATGAAATAACTGTCATACCATGCCTTCACTCTTGCCAGTGCTGACTAAAAACTGTATCACTAGTAGGGTTAAAACACTTGCATGGCTCATAGTTCGTTCTCTCTTCAAATGTATGTTTTCACTGTTGTCAAAGTAAGGGTCTGTGGTTCTGCACATGGGGCTGATGATTCACCTCTTGAAAACGTAGTCACTGTAACTATTCATGTTATGTGTGTATATGGAAAAGCTTTAGGAAGAACTTGAACACAAAGTTTAGGACGCCTTCAAAATATTTCCCTGTGTTTTTTCAACCCACACCCCATGCATGAAAGAAAAAAGGAAAATGAAACACAAACTGTCAGAGGTAGGATGACAAAAGTGTGTGCACATGATCAAAGGTAGTTCATGTGTAAGAGAGTTACTTGCATTGGCTTTTTACCTTTTAATTGTGTGTCTGCGTGTGTGTTTGTGTGTGGGTGTGACTGATCAAAGCGCATGTGTGAGAATGCTTAGACAGCATGACACTTGGGCCTAAACTGGGGGATTGTGGGTAGATCAAGCTAAGACCCTTAGACCTGAGGGTTCGAATCTAGCAGTCAGCCCAAAATAAATCAGTGGATCATACAACACTACTACTTTGCTTCAGGAAATTAGAAAAATATAACAGTGATAAAATATAGGATCTGAGCAAAAAGCACTTACTGTGTTTCTCACAAGAATCTGGATCCACTCCAAAAACACATCATACAGTATCTTCCTTGCACTGTACTGACAGTTAATGCAAAGCAGTCACCAACTACTCCTGGAAGATCAGGATGGGTTAAATGCAGCAACACAAATTCCAAATATTGGGGACTGCAGATGAAAAATAGCCTTCTGGCTAACTCTGGCATAATTACAGAAATGTTGATGAATATGTGTTGTCCCTGTATTAAATAAATAATATATATATATATATATATATATAAGGACAATCCATAATGAAAACCTAGCCTTCGTTGGAAAAAAACCTCATTCTTTTCTTGACCTTGGAGATTTTACATGATCTTTCCATTATCTATTGGGGCTTTTCTTCTAGATCTGACAGTGAAAAAAAATGTCATTGGCATTTTCATTCCACTGGACATAAGAAATGTAGAGGTCAACAAAGGTGAGACTGCTAAGCCTCCCTTTGGTATACATGCATGGCAGTGACAGATGTGCTAGCTGCTATAGCCTTCCACACCTCCTATGACAGGCAGCACATGTACACAGACACTCCGGGACACCACTGCTTACACTCACTCCGTTGACCTTGCTTGTTGTTCGCCGCAGTATAAATGTGTTTAAAAACATACTGTTCAAGCACAAGCCTTGTAACCCTCTCGGGAGCGCTGAGGATGGATCAGGGCTTGTGTTCTGGCTGCTTCTGGTGGGTCTTATAATGGTAGTGGGGATTAATAGGCTTTTAGAAATTGCACAAAGCTGATACAGAAGATCCCACACTGCGCTGTAGCTAGGCGCACATAAATTAATTCAGGAAACTTTTTTTTTCTTCCTTGCCGGGCTGTTGTCAAAGGGATCTAGTATAAAGAGGGAGCAGCTGAACAGATATTTGTTTATAGAGTAGTGCCATACAATCATTTCACTTGGATGTAAGTACTGATGTAGCGTTTATCAGCAGCACAAATGAATAAACAAAGCAAGACTATTGTTATGAGAAGACAAACGCAAAAGTGTGTTTTATGGATAAATTCAAAGACTAGTCACATCATTGGGTTCAAATGTTGTGTTGTCAAATGCTTTTGACTTTTGAGATACAGAACTACTGCTTAGAGGACATCTCTAATGTATTCATTATATTACAAATAATGTTGCCAGTTTGTAGATATTATAATAGACTAATAAATGAACTATCATCTTTTGTTTTTGTATAGCTCCATGTGGGGGACAATATGGTGGATCTGAAGGTGTGGTTTTGTCACCTAATTATCCTCTTAACTACACAACGAGACAAACATGCTCCTACTACATCTCAGTGTCTTCCCAGTTTGGTAAGTAAAGTTGGCATACAGTTTACAGTAGTTGTGTGCAATGAACACAAGCAATTAGACCTTTTAAAATGTATTTGTCTGTTTTTTCTGTTGCTGTCTTTAGTGGTGTTTGGTCAGTTTGCAGTTTTCCAGACTGCGATGAATGACTCTGTGGAGCTGTTTGATGGATCTAATGAGAACGCCCGTCTGCTCAGCTCTTTGGCTGGCTCACACTCAGGTAAGTCTCCCAATACAGTGGAATTGTATTTGAAATGACATTGACTGATATATTTTGTATGCTAATGGGAAATAGCACTACTTTTATACTATCTGGATCATCTGTAGCAAGTTCTTGTTCTGCTGGATCCGTGTTTCATTGGCTAAAATAATGAAAATGTCTAAAATTGATGATGTGTCTAGCGTAATTGTTTCGTTCTTTTTCACCACTAACAACCTCTTCTCTTGGGCCACACCGTACTGTATAGCATATCACTGTTCTCTCTCTGTTTTTATTATGCCTTTCTAAACCTTTGAAATTTGCTTAGTTAAAATTCCTTGGCTATGTTTCAAATGACACAAAAGAACAAATGAGGGGATGTCATATTCCTGAATGGAGGGTGAAAAATCCGGCACAATAAAGACAATATAAGAAATTGTTGATTAGTTCAGTTCTGGGCAAAACATGCTCTTATTGCCTTAGAGTTTTGTGTTCTCCTCTTTATCTATTGTGGCCAGAGGGCATGCTGCAGGGGAATCCCTCTGGAATTCACTCTGGATATTCTTTACTACCGCATACACAGCGTTTATCATATTTCCCCAGTTATAGTCTGTTTACACAGCAGAGAACTGTGAAGATTAATAAAGATAATTAGGTATCAAACAATAAAATAATAGTTCTAAACATCCGATAGACTTTCTAAGAATGGTCATACACTAACCCATAGGTGTTTGATATGCTGTAAGTTAGACAGACTTCTTTAAAAGTTTATATTAACCTTTTTGTTTATTTGCTTTGTTTCTTATTGGACAATGGCCATTCTTCTGCATAATAAGGAGGAGGATGTGGTACGCTCCACTAAATGTAGCTGAACATGATGCAATTTTCTTTCCTCCAAAGTACTATCCATCTATGTTAGTTCAAAGGAACCACTTTATATCATGTAGAATGGGAGGCTTATTTTTAATGTTAATTTGGGTTAGAAATGGCTCTTTTGGCAGAAACACAGCAAGTTTCACCAAATACTGTTATTTGCATCATTACGCTAGCATATACACATACACGGAATACACAGAGACACAAACAAAAAGCTTTGTAGCACATTGCTTTGAGCTAAATGACTGATTATGCTGGCACCAACATATTAACACACAGACATGCATACCAACACACACACAGACTAATTCTGATTCAACTAATGATGGCTCTAAATGTCAGCCACACCAGGCCATGTTTCCCTCATTTATCATCGTTACTTTGTTTGCCCCTTTATGTGTGTGTGCATTCAGATTGTTCTGTATATGTGCTGGCACAGTGGGGTTTTGCATCATAAGTGAAGTTAGTGTTTGAGCATTACTGTTAACTAATGTTAGCGATAGAAAATTAAACATCCAAAAGGCGGACATCCGTGAGTTAGGGTCAGTGCATGTGCCCTGTTCTTTCTCTGCACTGATACAAGGTGAGAAGGACTGTATTAGCATTTATCATAATTATTATGCCGGTGTGTGTCCTAGGGGAAACATTGCCATTGGCCACCTCCAATCAAATCATGCTCCGGTTCAATGCTAAGAGTGGCCAGTCGGCTAGAGGCTTTCACTTCGTCTACCAAGGTAACTCTGTCTTATTTACATTCCCAGACAATGAGTCAGCCACAGTTCAATATCAGCTTTGAGGACTCTTCTGACTATCTTTTTATATTGCCTTTGCTATTCCCAATTGATATTTTATTATATATATTTCATTGTAGCTGTGCCTCGGACTAGTGACAGTCAGTGCAGCTCGGTGCCAGAACCACGGTATGGAAGGCGTATTGGGTCGGAGTTCTCAGCTGGCTCAGTAGTTCGCTTTGAGTGTAATCCAGGATATCTGCTCAAAGGATCTAGTGCTATACAATGCCAGGCTGTACCAGGTGCCCTTGCGCAGTGGAACTCAACTACACCCACCTGTATAGGTATGGCGGCCTCATATTCACACAATGTACTATATATCTGCAATTCTCTGTCTCTCTCTCTGGTTCACTTTGAATGTCTGCAGTCACTGGCCTCTCTGCACAGCTCTAGTTCAAACATCACAGTCACATTTCAGCAAGTATACAGATGTTAAAAAAATGTTATTGTTATTATAAGAAACTGAATTTGAACATGACATAGTTGCTGATGCCACAAAGGTATGCTATTTTCAGTTACATCCACTGGGATTTGTGCACACATCCAACACAATAGTTTACAGAGGATAGTTCAGAAAACAGAGAATATGAGTGGCAATTCGATTGTCATTGAAAATAATGAAAAACTAACACACATTTAAAATGGTAAAAAGACATTTACTCAACTAACTTGTTACATCTGTAGAAGACTGTTGGAATGCACAAATCTGAAGCAGATGGACAACAGAAGCAGATGCATGATATGGCCACTTTATTAAGTATATAATCTACCTAATAAAGTGTCCTTTGTGCAGGACATTTCTCCCTCTCTCTACAAAAAACACATTCTCAACACAACTGTCCACTTACTTCTCAACACAACTGTCATCTTACTTCCTCCAATAAATAATGTTTATCATATTCACACAATGGCATCCTGTAGAGGTAATTTGAGTGCCGTAATGTCTCTCAGTATGCATAAACCACACTGCTGCAAGTCGTATTTGTTAGCCATTTTGTTAATAAAGTTTGTCAACAAATACATTTTTTATGTTATCATTCCAGTCCCCTGCAGTGGCAATTTGACAGAACGCCGCGGTACCATCCTGTCTCCTGGATATCCTGAGCCTTACCCAAACAGTCTCAACTGTCTCTGGAGGATCCATGTCGGCGAGGGGGCTGGGATACAGGTAGGAAAATCTGCTAGACATCTTAGCATAATTACAGAATATATTCACTATACTCAATAATGATAAAAAAAATCTAATTTTATTTTATGTTCAGATTCAAGTGATAACATTCGCTACTGAGCACAACTGGGATTCTCTAGAGATCTATGATGGAGGCGACATGACAGCTCCTAAATTAGGGTCATTTTCTGGTATGACAATATGTTCACACTCTCTCCTATCTCACACACAGGCGCACACACAAATAACTTAGCCGATATATGATGGATGAGAGTTGACATATCTTAAACTATAGATCCACACACTGCACACCCACACACACACCACACACATAGCAGAAGTTTGATGGATTACATATGACACATCACCCAACGCGGACACAGTATCCTTGTTTTAACACATACAATGTTCCATGGAAGATCCATGATGGATGATTCGTAATATGTAACGCTATATAAATGGTTTCATCTAAATTTGTGGACAGTCAGTTTAAGATTGAGAGAGGGAAAGGTGTGTCAGTATCAGGTTAAGTGAAGGGAGAGAGAAGAAAGGACGATGACAGGGAGGAATAAAGAATGATCTAACCTTTTCGAATTTCCCATCGGAGTTTCCCCAGTGACCTGCCCCAAGCACATACCTGTCACACACCTATCACACAAAGAACATGCCACCCATAGGGCACCACTGCACACACACACCTGCATACACACAAATGTCTATGCCCTTCTCAAGAGCACACTCAGGAGAGCAACCTACTATAACCACAGTGATCTGGTGGCCACAGAGCAGCTTCACTCACATGACAAGAGGCTCACTTTAATGGCCACGATAATAGCTGTCGGGTTGGATGGATGACTAGCTGTCTAGAAAGCTTCGAGGGCTGTTCATCTACTCCATCTGTCATGTACCTATGTGCTCCTGGGTTTCAAATGTAAACTGTAATAAATCCATTTTCATTCCATGCGCTTCTCTGTGTTATAAGATAATATGCTTGTATTTTTACCTTTTACAGGAACAACAGCTCCAGCTCTCCTCAACTCAACATCCAATCAGCTTCTCCTGCACTTCCAGAGTGACATCAGCGTTGTGGCAGCAGGCTTTCACCTAGAATACAAAAGTAAGTTCAAACTTAGAATACACTTTTAATGGAAAAATGCAGTCATGTCGATTCGCCCTGATCTTCAGAATGAAATAGCAAGAGTCAGTGACCTGGACTGGGAATGCCTCAAGCCATCCACACACACAACAGGACACACACAGAACACACAAAACATGTAGATTTTGTGCAAAAGTGCAACATAAACACGACAATGTCATACCTGCACATGAGGGAAAGAGGCATATGAACACAGAGCAGAGATGACGGGTAAAAGTCCAGTTACAGGTCATCTATTAAAAACATGCATTTACACACACCTGTCAGGACACTGCTGTGCTTTTTGGTCTTTTGTAGACGTTTTAGGTTAGAATCACTTCTAGATCAATGAACACGTCCCCTTTGCTGCTGAGTCTGTGTGCTTATAGGTGAGTGCACATATTTGTGTCTTGGTGGGTAGTATTTTTGACATGGTTGGTCTATAGGTGCAGCATGCAATAGAGCTAGCAATAAAATGCTGCTGTTTTCTTATTTGAGAATTAAAGCCTTCAAGTCCAAGGTTTTAATTATGTGGAATTAAGGTAAATATAATTCTTTAATATATTACTGAATGCATTACTGAATTGAACCCAATGTACTTCACAGTCAGTACTTTCTCCAAATGTGATCATTGAGACTAAAGAGGTTGTGTAAAAAAAATGCTCTGCCTTGCTTTTAGTTGTCCTTAATATCTTATATATTTTTGTTATAAAAGCTTTTATATCATGTTTATAATTAATTTGATTTCAGCTTCAAATAACTTCCCAGCACTTCACCTAAATAGACCTTCATACATGCTTTCAGTGGCTATTTACTGCATGTAAATCTTTTTTATTCAAAAAACAGATTTTTATTTTGGGGCCAAACATGTAAATTACTAACATAAAAAAGCTACAGGTGGGAGCAATTCAATGCTTGTTATAATAGATTTCTTTTCAGAACTCGAAGCCTTCCTGGGTCTATTGCCATACTGTTGAATAACATCTCTAATGGAAACAGCTAATTTGTTTATTATTTTAAATTTAAATATTACTTTTTTTAAAAGGTTTAAATTTAATGTTTTATTTTGTAATGGTGTTTAATTTCCAGGTGGACATCTGCATGTTATTGGTGTTTTAATAAAGCTGTGATAGTTTTAAAACTGACTTATGAGTCTTCCTATAAAGTGAGATGTTTGGCTCCCTGGACTGTCCTCAAGTAAACCAGAGCAGGACTATAGTAAATCCAGTCAGTTAGATTTAAATGCTGACATGCCTAGTTGTAGTCTAGTGGCCCTAGTGGGGTAGATTGTGGACCTGTCAGCAGTTTATGGAGCATCAGTGCTCCCTCATAACCACAGAGAAGAAGGAGCAGTTTGCAGCACACAGAGAGAAAGATGGTTGGCCAAATGGAACAGTTTCATTGATCAGTTGTCATGACAGCCCGCTGATGCTGGGCCTAATAATACTCTGTATGGGTGTGTGTCGTGCAGCTTTTTCACTTATGTTTTCTCTAAAAGTCTTCCTGGTTGTCCTGTGAAAACAGACACTCATCTATGAGTCGCCACACAGGAGTTAGGCCATTTGTGTTTGTGAGCTCTGTGGGATCACCTCTTTCTGCTGGTAGGAACATAGATAATGAACCAACAAGAGCGAACACACAAATGCACATGAACATGGACACAGGCACACATCCACTGCTCTCTCCTCTCACTCGCTCTACCGGCCCTGTGTTGCCATGGTAACGGCTCTAGGGCAGCCTCCTGCGGAAGTTTCTAAGTGAAACACACACAAGTGCAGATGCAACTCCACTGATCTACAGTATGATAAAGGACTTGCTGCTGTCAAAGTTATTAGGCATATGTTTAACCTTTATTGTGTTGGGAATACTCGGCCAGTCACAAATGTTTAAGGGCATTTTCAAAGGCTATTGTCTTTACTGATGCATTTTTAAATTAGGCTTTCCATTATTCAAATGTGAACATTAAATTATGGGTTAATTAGGGTGCCATTAACGTTCTCAATTTGTTACAATATGGGACTTTTATGTAAAACTTTTTGAATATGAATATAACAGCAGTATTATTATATTCTCATAATACAGATCTTTTGCAAATGGTTGTTCTGGTGTTCTTTTTTGAATCCCATTTTAAGTATGTACATGTAAGACAACGCTGAACATGACAAAAAGAACAATACCAATACAAGGCGAACATACTGAGATCTGTTTATTAAAGCTTAAAGAGGGGAAGAGACATTTCAAATATTAATTTATTCTGTAATTGTTGTTCTATTTTTATTATAGCTGTTGGACTAACTACATGTCCAGAGCCAATGATACCAGCCAATGGCATTAAAGCAGGAGACAGATACATGGTCAATGAAGTAGTGGCCTTTTCTTGTGAGCTTGGGTACACTTTACAGGTACTAAATTGATCTATATGCTTGATATGTTTCTGAGTTTTAAATGTTATAATTATAACAAACCGTAATATTTCTAGGGTCACTCTCATATTTCCTGCATGCCAGGAACAGTACGTCGATGGAACTACCCCCCACCTCTTTGCATAGGTAACAAATTACATTAACCATTTTAACCACTTAACTTAAGGTTTGCCATACAACTTCTATAGTAATTTACTCAGCGATGGAATCAACTTGTTTCAGTGTTACCATTTAGCTAGTTAGCATCATGTTAATTAAAATTCTGCTTGTGTTGTCAGCTCGTTGTGGTGGAGTGTTGACTGAGATGAGTGGTGTCATCCTTAGTCCAGGATTTCCTGGCAACTACCCAGGAAACCTGGACTGTACATGGCAGATAGTCCTTCCAACTGGATATGGTAGGTGAAATGGGTCAAAAAGAAACCAAAATGTATATTTGAAACGTATACATTTTGTATATACAAAAGTATGCATTTTGTAAATACAAGTATACATTTTTCAAAATACATTCTGTATTTGTGTACCCAGAATTATTTCATTATATTTTCTTTATATTTTAGGAGCCCATATCCAGTTTCAGAACTTCTCCTCAGAAGACAACCATGACTTTCTGGAGGTCAGGGCTGGACCACAGCACAGCTCAGCTCTCATTGGACAGTTTACAGGCTCACAGACCCCACCCGCTCTGCTGAGCACCACCCACCTCACCATCATTCACTTCTACAGTGACCATTCAGAGAACAGACCTGGCTTCAAATTGACCTACCAGGGTAAGTCAAAGTCTGTGTAAGCTAATGCTATTTTGCTGTCTCCTGAGTACATCAAAAGATTGACTGCTTTAGTTCAGAAAGAAAACTGTTGACTTTAACACATAAACATTAATTAAACATTAACACATAAACATAAATACATTA
>JAVQKG010326967.1:0-14620 GCA_036025885.1 Hypseleotris bucephala | reverse complement strand
TTTTTGAAACAAGATTTGTCTGTTTACAACTCAATACAGTATAAGCCGGAAACTAAATTTAAAACTGCTTGTGTAGACAGGCCATGAAACTGATTATTAATCAAATGGGTAGTTGGTAACTCAGTTAGCATGGTTGTTTGGACAATGGTACTTTTTAAATGAATACATGTAGTGCGTTATCATAAAAGTTTAAATATAACTTTTTAAATAATTTATATGTTGGTCGAGTAAATTGGTCATAAGACTGGAATCTATCCCAAGTCTAGTGTGGATTGAAATACTAACAGTAAGATAAAAACATATTAATTTAAACGTAAACCCAGTTGCTCAAATACCTTTGCAGATAATGTGGGTAATATAACTCCTAATCCTTTAGAAGAGCTTTGAAGCTGAAACACCTGTGAGCTCTGAAAAAGACAGCTTGTAAAATATAAAAAAGAAAATACCTTGAGCACCCGCACATATGGGTGTCCATCTGGGCCATAGCGACTGCCGTTCTGGGTGATATGTTTAAGCCATTGTATGTGAGGTTGAGCATCACTGTAGACTTTACAGACAAACCGGGCGTCCTCTCCAACATGTACCGTGGTGTTAGCCGGCAGCCCAGCCTGGAGGATTGGTCGGTGTGGGGAGCGCTCTGTGAAAAAAGAAAAATATATGAGCTTAAATTGATTTATTTCTCATCATGTTTGGGTGTCTAGATCAACTATGTGCCTTAGGCGGGACAAACTATGGCCATATTGTTGCAAGGCTGACACAAAGACAGATTTATTTCCACACTAATTCACTAATGGCATTTTAAGAATTGTCATAACACTTAACATAACAGTAGAAGCCAGGGTGAACCTATAGTAACACAGGTAGAACATGCAGACTCCACGTAGAGAGACAGTAGTTGGCTGGCCCATGTTATATTATTGACAGGATTTGATAAGAAAAATCCCTGCCTTCTTTTTTGCCATGTTCTGAACAGCATTCTTTGAACTGAAGGTGCAAAAAGAAATCTTTGCAATAAAAAGCATATCTGGTGAACATTCAATTTTATTCACAGCTGATCTCCCTGGCTTTGGACCTACTCTTTCCTTCATTTCCTGTCATATCTTCATAAGCGGCCAAAGAAAGTAGCAAACGTGCAAAATAATGTACAAAGTAATAAAACGGGAATCAATTTAGCTTTTCTGTTGAGCCGGCGAGAGTTTATCTGCGTAAAAGGCAGGACTTCACGTACTGTACTTGGAATGCGTTTTTCTTACTCCCAGCAGACTTCACACAAAACAAGAAGGTATGGCCATTTATGTGTAAAAAGCAAAGTGCTCCGAAACTATGCAGAAGGAGGGGGGAGGGAGGGAGGGAGGGAGGAAGGAAGGGGGGTGGGGGCTCGGTCAAGTACAATGTGTATGTTGTGCACGTGACTTTGAGGAGTGATGCAAACCCAATGGTGAATCTTTGTAAAGTGAAACATACCAAGCCCTCACACGTATCTCACTACCTGCATTCTTTTACAGCAGGCAAACATTTGGACAGAATATACAAACAGACCTGGTTGAGTGAACAATGCCTGTTTTCAAAAAAACAAATACATCATGGAAGACCAAAAATGTCCAAAGTGCAGTCGTGGGGCTAGTTATCAAGGTACCTGCCAATATTTATTCTAAAATAATATGTATTGAGCATGTACATTCAGCTGAACTTTCATAAATTTATAGGCTACATGTAGTCAGAGTTTAAGACCAGTGTTTCCAAAAAATAACCAAAAAATGTGTTATTGTGGGTCTTGTTTGAAGCATAAATATTTTTTGTTCACATGAAATGGTGAAATATGATCATTATAATTACTATAATAACTATTCAGTAACGGATATACATTTTGTATAACATTTTACACTTTGAAATCTGTCCCTCTTAAAAAAACTTGGTGACCACACTGTACACTGACAGCCCAACCCCCACTTTCTTTTGCATCGGAATGACATCACTCTGCCCGGGGCAGCGCACAGGCTTTCCAAAACAAAGCCTGGAGGTAGGTGCATGGATTAAGTTGGTGCTAGAGGAGTATAAGGTCGGGGGTGAGTCAAGCTAAAGGGGGGATGGTGGTCAGGGGTGAAGCAAGAGAAGTGAGATGATGGATTGGGCTGAAGAAAGAACTAACTAAAGAACTAAACTGGCAGAAGAATTTGAATTGATATTTTCTATGTTCATGTGATGTGTTTTAAAGGGGTTGGGCAGTAGAGCAAGCTGTACCGTCAAGAGGGTTTCCGGTTAAATTACAGCTCCCTCCTTTGTGTCCTTGAGCAAGACATTTTACTCACTTTGCATATGTGTAAATAAGTGTTTGATTGATGTATTTGGTGGTGTTTGGAGAGGTCTTAGGTACATTGTTGTCGGCTACAGAAGTAGTCAACAACCAGCATGTGTTTTGTCTTAAAATTGCTATATAAATCAAAGCTATCATTTGAATTATTTTTATTAGCAGGTTTTGAGATAACTGCATGGATTAAGTTAGTATAAGGTCTGGGTTAGGTCATGCTTTGGGGGAGGGGGGTGGTCCGGGGCTGAAGCAAGTGAAATGATGGACAGAGGAGGTGGAGGTTGGGCTCAAAGGAGACGACTAAAAAAGGCAGAAGAATTAGCCGCTCAGAGGGAGAGATAGAAAAGGTATCAACAGATGGAGAGCTGAGCGACTGGGAGGCAGTGAACATATGTTTGTCTGCCTGTCTCCAGTCTTTATGAAACCTGTCAAATGCTGTCTCTGAACCATCCTCCTCAACGCTGGCCGCACATTCCTGGCATTGGCCCTGTTTATAGCTTCGCTAACTTTTCCTCCTACACCTTTCACCTTATCTGAGTAAAAATGCCTCGCACTGGGGTCATGTGTCAATGCAAAATACTGTATGTAATTTTGTGTGTCTCTCAAAAGTGGCAGATTTAAGATGAGGGGGATTAGAGGAAGGGAAGGGCTAACGTTGTAAATTTCTTTGGGTTCCTGGCGCAAAAAAAATCTAAGTAAGAGTCTATGGGCTTTTAATAAAACAGTCAGATATTGGATTTTTTTCATAACTACAATAAATTAGCACCACATTTGTAAATATGGGGTGCAGAAAAGTTCAACAAGGAAGAACCTCAAAATGTTTAGGGATATCAGTAAAATTATGACTGTATGGGGTAGAAAATGTGTCAAAAAATTGTTTGTATCGTATGTGTACATCCCATTGCATTTTGAAGTTTTGCATTGTCCAAGGTATAGAAAGCTGTTCACTTATTAATAGTTTTACAACTTGGGCTACTGTCAAGATCCATGATTGAGCATTTAGTCCGACTTGGGGGCTTTCTGTGGCGTCCCATGCAAGCCCAGTGAACTTTGGCTAACCTTACTGCTTAGGGTCAGGATAAGAGTGGCATCTGCAGCTTGGTACTGGTCAACAAACAATGCTATGTTAAGCCAGTAGGTGCCAGTGCTAAGACTTACTATAGTCACTTTAAACACGCTTGGATGTGCGCTAGTCAATGTCCGATCATCCGTTCTCTTGGGTGCCAGTTTGAACCGGTTAAAGTCTGGTTTTAATAGATGATCTCGCAGGTCATTTGGACAAAGGCACTGATAAGACTAGCTTATTTTGTGTGTCCCTTGTCTCTCGCTCGCTCGACTTCAGAATAATGGAGAGAAGTGAAGCAAGAGGTTGCAGGGGGCAGCGGCACTGGAGCCAGACGTGAAGGGCTTTACTGCTCTGCTCTACAATAAAAGCTGACAAAAAACAGAAATATGTGGATCTGAAGGAGCTCTGGTAGAGTGTGGAGGGGATAGAGAGGAGGCGAGACAGGGCCTAGGATTGGTGTGTGTGTTTTAGATTGTACTTTTATCTAGTCTCTATCTCTCTACTATACTCCCATTGTTTCAAAAGGACACCAAAGTTCTTATTCTATCTCATGTGAATTCACCTATTGATAAACTGTAGTGATATTAGAGTTTACACAATGTAACTAACTATAAGGGATATTGCAATAATAACTTGTTATGACAGCTTAATTTGACTTTTTTTTACTTTATTGTTCAAAAGGCCTAGATTTAAATGGTGTATTCTCAACTGGTGTGTTAGGGCTATGAAATGAACATATTATTTTAGCAGTTTGTGAAGAAAGGTTTTAAGGTACCAGCAAAATGATGGAATTAAATTGAGAATTGTTGATCTAAACTTAGCATAGACTGAACCAGGGTAGAATTGTCTAAACTAAATCATAAAAACACCATACTATGTTAATTTTACCCTATAAGATTGGCTAGGCAATTTCTAATATAAATGAGATAACAATACATTTTCAGACCCTTGCTCCAACATTACAACATACACTACTAATGTATAGAAGTGGCCTAATAATACTTCACTACTCTAGTTTATCAATAAGTATTGATCAGCTTTTTGTAGAAATGTGTTAGTTTTAAACTTTGTATATGGGGTTCAAATAAGGCTAAAGGAGAGTGGGTCCACATCAAACCACAGGGTCAAAGAGGGAACATCCCCCACAGAGCACACACATAGAACACACTGTCATTTACTATCTCTTAATCCCCCTCCTGTCGAAGCCTGTTGTCTATCGATTTTGCAAAGAGGGCAGAAAAACACGTTTTGCTTTTCTGGGCTCCAAAGGTCACAGTGAGAGGTTGAGTGAGTTGGGACTGAACTCGGTCTAATTGTGCTGATTATAGACATTGTGGTGTGACCAAGGCAGGAATTTTGACCTCATTATGATAATTTTGATTGAATTGATTTGACTTTTTTTATTTGGTGGGAAAAGATCTTAGGGACTTGTTATGACAATGATTAAAAAAAAGATGTCTTTGTATTAAGGTTTGTCAAGTTTTCGCAATTTACGTGCTTTCAAGGAGTCTTATTCAAATTATATATCATATTTTTGGTTCACCTATATGACATCAAATCAGTGTCACTGTAAAGATGGCTACACTTCTTACATTGTTCTTAAATATTATTGTCATTCAGATATTGTTGTCATTGCTAAGTGTAGTATAATAATAAGTATAATATCTTAACTTCATGAATGTTTTGCAAATAAAATACGATCAGTAGCAGACAGAAACCCTACACCTAACACCTGCCTCTAAAGTCAAACTAATTACAGTATCAAGCTCTGTCTGAAAACTTGGACATTTGTATTTATTCTGCAAATGCCACTTTCCCATCATAACCCAGGCTTAATACGAAACTGCATTAAATCTGTTGACATGTGACTTGGCATTGCTCCTTAGCCTGCACCTGCCTGTAAGCACACCTGGTCGATCAAACAATGCTCAGGTAAACTCTAGTTTTACTGTGGGAGCCATGCACTGACTACTATTTCACACACACACACTTATACAGGTGTTTTTGTACAGAACTCACCTACGACGTCCAGCGTGTATGTGTGGTTGATGGCGCCGAATTCATTCTCTACCAGGCAGGTGTAGTTGCCCTTATCTGACGGGACTACGCTTTCCATGATCAGGGTCCAGTGTTGGCTTCGGACCTGGAGAAAGACATCAAAATGTATTAGAAAATTTGTGTCACATTTTATATTTTTAGTACATAATAAAGCAGCAGATCCCAAAATGAGGAAGGTTGAAAAAAAATGTATGATCAGTTTATCTGGTGCCTAGATTTTGTATTTTAGTTACATAATGTGAAAGCTATACACAAAAAAGTGAATATTATTGGGAAACGTCAAAAACCAAATCAGTTCCATAAAATTCTATTGAGCCAATGTGCTTTTGAGCAACAGTTTTAGCATAAGCTTACAATACAAAATAAAACAATTTGGCTATATTTGCTATAATATGCTGTCTTTACATACAAGATGAAGAAAAGCCCTATTAGCAGTTACATAAACATAATATAGTCCTAAATTATGTATCCTGGCTAAAACATTTGTCAGAGGTCAAATTTGTCATTGCATGTTTTCAACCCAGTTTAAAAGTAGTCCGTTCATCCCTTTAAATAGCCCCACGATGTACATACAAAAAACACACAGCAGCAGCAACACTAGTCACGGTATCGCATAAAGGCTATTTTGGAAAATCAACACTTTCCCATGACGTGGTGTCTCATAATAGTGCCAAGCGATGTGAAGAAAGTCATTTATGCTCCAATTACGTTTACATTTATAATTCATGTGTTAAGCTTGTACATGTCTTTATGGCGAATTGAGTTAACACAATGTCAGCAGGTCGCCCGGGAACACGATGCTCCTTTGCTTTTAAACTTTAACCATCTTAGCAACATTGTTTGTAAATCCCATCTGAAAAGAGGCCGAAGCCAGCAGGACCAGTTCCTCCTGATTGAGTTACTACATCGGCATTCGCAACACATTTCCAACTTACTTTATCTATATCTTACTGTTTAGGGGCATTTAACCCTTACGTTGCCCGGCTTGGGTTTGAAAGGGGGCCATTTCAGGTTACATTGGGAAGCTTGGTGAAGAGAGGAGGAGGTGGAGAAGGGCAACACGGATCATCAATTTCAATTTCACACCAGAAAGTCGGGGTTTCCTATACGTCCTAAGTGTCCAGTGAATGGGGGAAATAAAGTGAAAGGACAGTGGAACTATGGGTCTGACAGCTCTTGGAAATATGGAAATGCAGGGCCACCTAATGTTACTTGTTAGAATTTGGTGGATGGTGAGAAATTGCAGCAGTAGTCATGGAAGTCATAGTTTTAGTAGCATTATGCAATAGTAAGGTAATAAGGTCAACTTAAAGCTGCACTACCCTTCTTTTTCATGTTATACTAAACAAAGCCATGTTTTGCACTGATAGATAGGAAACAGCAATATTATCTCAATATGATCCTTAATTACACCCCAATAATTTTACTTAGTTAACACCAATGCCATAACATTTGGATGGTATTAAGTAATTTTAAAACACAATAATTAAATAAAGCAGACTAGACTTTTTGTAGCCCCTTAGTTTTACCCATGACTTTTTGCTTTTCCATTTAAGTCAGCCCACTGTCCAAGTCCTGTTTTAGATTGGCACAGTGTTGAAAGGCCCATGGTGGCAAATTTATAATAAAAAAGAATTGATGCATTGTTGTTTATTTTTTACCTTGTAGCCCCCCATGCGGTCCTCTTGCCGGAAAGGCCTGTTGTTTTTGAGCCAGCGCAGTTTGGGAGTGGGTTTGCCTCCTGCGGCACAGCGGAACTTCACTGTGTTCGCAGCTGGCACGGCGTGTAGCTTCTTCTCCATCTTAGCCGACAAAGTCCAGTACGGAGCGCCTGAAAAAAAAAAATCCCAAAGCGCAAGGGTTAGTGGGATATCTAATCATGTAGCAGGCTAGAGGGTATTGGACTAGAAACAGCAGATATAGTAGACAAGCAAGTGTGACTACAGAGGAGCCAAAGCTGAACCAATTTTTACACTTTCCAAAGCCCACTTAGATATAACCCACAACCCAAAAAAAAGCTTCACATACACACATAAGTAAATGAAAACACACACTTTTGACACACACACTTCCATTGTAAGCTCAGTGTAGTGTTGCGAAACCTCAGCTCAGGGGGAGAGAGTGCCTGGGTGTTGCCAACAGGGTAACTAGACCATCACATTCAATTTCATCTCATTCTACTTAGCAGCTTTTTTTCCCCTTCCTCCACTTCCTTCAATTACCATAGCTCCCTGTTTATCGGACTGTCACTTGGCTGGGGGATGCTTATCACACACTTGGAAAAACTATTATGGACTATCAAGGAAAAGTAATTATGTTACAAATATGTTTGCTACAAAAGGTGATATCTAGCCCTTAACTTTAGAAAATTCTGCAGAGTGCAAATAATAATTTAACCAAGACGTTATCTCATAATGTTAATGACTCAGGTTGAGGTAGGTTGAAGTAGAAACCAATCGTTGCCAGTTTAATTCTCACTTCCCCCAGTTCATACTGTTTTCACAGGTCAAAACACTTCCTATCCTTCCTTCCTTTACACACCTCCTATCTATGAATAGTGTTTGGTGGTGTGGTATGGCTACATCTTAATCAGTCTGCCTCAGGGCATCTGTGGCTACAAAGCTAACATACCAAAACATTTTGTGACTATGTAGTGGATGAATATGGGACAGGGTTGTAGAGATAGACTCAGTTCTATGTGTCTTGAAAAGTTCTCTGTACTAAATCTGTATTCTACTCCCTACTGTTTATATCTCTATTAGCACACAACTTTCCCTCACAGAATCCTGTCACTTCCTCAGCTCCCAGTCTCCCAGCTCCAGCCTGTGTTTCTCAGCTGGACGTTCCTCCGGAGCCCACCCCTCTGCCCCCCTCCGCTCTGCACCTGGGAGCGTGATTGCCTAAACAGATGGGGCTCCGAGGGGAAGACTCAAGCTCAAAGTCAAACAACAACCCAAACGGCCCTTCCACACACCACCGCTTCCTCCTGGTATTTAAGCAGAAGTACGAGCAACAGAGGGAATACCCGGCAGATAAGAGTGCCTTGAATATTGCTCATAAACATATAAATAAGACCCATGAGATAGCTTGATACCCAGCGTTAACTACCCCGCCCGCTTCACTCCGCGCACACTATCAGACACTTGCCATGAATTTCTCTGGCACAGACGACCGGACAAGACATGCATACTTGGACAGTCAAGTCAGTAAACAGCGCTCTTCCTTCCTGGACTGCATATGGCGCAATGTATAATTAGTTATCTAGGTCCTTCCTATTGTATTTAATTCAAGGGATGGAAAATATACCGCATTTTTATAAATTTATATGGCAATTTTATCAGCATTGAATGATATTTTGGGAAGACAAAACTAGTAAGGGCTGTAGCTTAGAGAGTGGAGCAGGCTATCTGCTAATTAGAAAGTTGATGGTTTGAATTGCACTCTAGTTTATAGTGCCTTTGTGTCCTTGTGCAAGACACTTCGCCCACTTTGCCACAGTAAATTTAACCATGTTGCGATTGATATAGTATTGGATGTTTGGTGGTGATCAGAGTCTACCACATCTGTCCTGGGGTGGCTGTGTACAAAGGTACCTTGAATGTGATTGAGGAGTGAATGAATAATGGACTAAATTGTAAAAACGGCAATATTATAATACTAATGCATTAAGCAATTTAAGCAATGCAGTTGGAAGCTTATTATTACATTTCTTGGCAGAGTGTATTCAAATAAGGCTGGTAAAATCACCAACATAAGCGTGACATAGGCATTACAGATCACATGTTTTCCAAACAGCCTATTTCCTCCACCTCCGTCCACTGTGACAGAGACAGATGAGGTTCAGACTGGCCCATCGTGAGGCTGTCTCTATGAATCGACCCCTTGCCCTCTCGTTGGCAGTCAGGTCAGTGGATGAGGTAGGGACTTGAAAGGTGAGCGGGGCTGTTTCCCATGCTCTTCCGTCCTGAGGGGCAGCACTTCAAACGGGGACGACCCTCCAACCTACAACCCTAGTCCCCCTCTCTCTCCAGATGGGGCCGAACTCTCACTGTCCCGGCTGCTACGGGGACCCCTAGAGACCCCCTGTATCCGGATCACCCCTCCACAATCCTCCCCCCACACACCCCCCAAAACTCCACGGCTGTTTATCCTGAAGGTGGTCAGGGGTGAACTGAGGTTATCTCACTGCAGAGCCATGACGCCAGACTGCTCTCTCAATCTCTAACAGTTAAATGCTTCCAGGTCTATGTTAAGAGCCTATATACTCTGCTGTACTGCAAGCTAGAGGAAGAACTTGAAATGAATTTAGACTAGATTGAGCAATAAACAATAAATTCAACTGGTCTGATTAGGGACTACAATTTTATCAATATACGCTCTTTATATATATTTTTTAACTTTTATTACATTTATATTTCAAAGTCAGTTTTAGTGTTACTTATGGTTAAAGCAAATTATAATTTTGCCATGGTTCACTAGATGAAAACCATGCAAACGTATGTAGATATCACCTCCCCTGATATGCTACAATGTTTTTCTTTCCATGAAATCACTATTAGCGTGGGAATTTCAGGCAATTTCAGAATATAATTTATGTTGGCTGCTAAAAGTTTAAATGCATAGTTCTACTTGCATCGTCTGCCAGCAAGTCAAATGTAATGGGCACTAAAAAAATTGGTTTAAAAGGCCACATTCATTATGCGTCGACAATCTCTAGACCATGATATTTTTCTGTTAGGGTTTCACTTTAGAAACTCATTTCAACAAATGTGACTCAAACTTACACGTGGCTTTTTACCTTAGAATGACATCAGTCCCCCCTCCGCCAGAGCCCCACCCCTAAAATACATTTCCCCCATACACACCCAGTATATTCTCATCTATGTCTCCTCCAATATAACCACATTCTAATGACAGTGCCCAAACTCCCAGGATCTGCTTTTCCACTGACCTCTGCTGTTACAACTTTTTCTTAAAGTCAAATCAAAACACTTTGTTTTACTATGGCCCGCTGCCCGAACCTATTTCAAGTGAAGGAAAAAAAAAGGTTGCATATATTCCCTCGCACACCCACATTCACCCACCTCCTCCCTCTCCAACTTGGGGCCAAGGCTCTGCAAACTTTTGGTACCGATCCAACTTTCTCTCCTACCATTCCTCTGCTAAACTTCAGCTTCAAGTTTTAATAATAACTGCTTTTAGTTTTGACTTTTGAAAAGCGCCTATGTGCGAAAATGCCTGTGAACTGCCAGAACAGCTTTCTCTTTGTTTGCAAAACTACTACTACTGAACCGCTGGATCTTTTTCCTTTTCCACCATTTTTCCTCCTATAGTATTTAATGGATTTCAGGCAATTACAGTCAGCCCAAAGTGGGGGAGGAGAGCTGCGTGTGGAGAATTTTAACAAGATGTAGAAGCCCTCATGTCGACTGAAGTGAGTGTGTGTACGGGTGCTAGCATATGTGCACGGTGTGGCTGTATAAACATATTACTACTACCCCCCCGATACTTGCAGGAGAAAGTTAGCAAGAGGGCTGCTCAGTATATCAAAAACTTACAGCAACGTCAGCAAAGCAACAGCCGTAATGCAAGAAACTAAATGTATGGCACTAATATTACTCTCTTCTACCTGAAAGTATTTTATTTGTCCCATCAGAGACCTCAAAATGTATTTCAGAATAGCCTGATCCAGTCTTAATTTAGTCCCCAGTTTCTTATATATTTCTGGTTTAGTTTTAGATTAGTTTTGGTTTTATCTTGCCTGTACTAGTTTAGTCAACTTAAGTCCTGGTTTAGTTTTGGTGTATTCCTAGTTTAGCCATGGTGTGTTCAAGTCCTGGTTTAGTTCTCGTGTACTCTTAGCTAGTTTTGGATTCACAATAATTTAATTTTAGTCAAACTATCTAGTATGTCACAAGGCAATCCAAATATTGCTAGTAAAATCATTGGTCAATATTCAGAAATATTATTTATTACATGTTTTTCAGCCCAAGTTAGCAGCCAGAAGAAAAAAAATTGTGTAGAAACTTTCTCTTTCTCACACATGCACACAGGTGGGTAACTGGGTCCAGATGTAGGGTGTCTGTGATAATGGATGAGCCCAGCTGACTGACTGGCTTGCTGGCTGGTTGGTTGGCTCGCTCCATGAAGGCCTAACTATTCTAAAGACGATAGCTGAAGGAATGTAAAGAATCCCTATATTCCCTGGAGGAGCGCACCTGGGAGACATATACACACACATATGCACACACACTCCCAAAAAGTTCACAGTATATAGACAGGAATGCTATAGAAGAGAAGATTTACATACAACAAAGGGCAGACGTGACAAGGGGGGGTTAGACCTGCCACAGCCCACATAATAAGGTGTCATTTTGGTCTTGAATACAATGAATATATAGATTTACAGGTATACATAATTATGACTATTGTATTGATCTTTTGGACAACAGAAACATTGGACATTAAGTACAATACAGTATCATCAGTTTCTGCAATTTAGCCACATGCAAGTTATAGCAAAATGCATTAAGGTTAGTCAACAAAACACTGCCAACTGACAATAACAAAGCACCTAACACACAAACATTAACTACAAAGTGCAAGCAAATTAAGCGATTTTGCACAAAACAACAATAAAAAGCAGGCAAAATATTCCATAGGACACATATGGAATCAGGGCTTGGACAAACTCAAAACTGCTCTATCTCCAAACACAGGCCTCACTCGATACTCACTTAACTGCTCTCCATCCGCCCCTGTGTCCTCGGACCGCTCTGTATCGTCCTCATCATCCCCCGACGAGATGGCATCTGCACAGAGTAACCAGGGTTACTGCCACCCCTAATGCATGCAACTGTTGAGTTCACTTAGAAGAGTTCACTTAAAAGGTGTCAAATGCTTCCTCTCAGGTTGCTTCCTACTACAACTATGCTGTATGCACAAACACACACAAGCCAAGACATGATCAACAACACGCTGTCACACTGGCCTGAACACATCTACTCCATGGCCATTGTTTTGTAACTGAATCAGATCTGCATTGACAACATGCATTTACTGTATGTCATTCTACATATTGTCAGGGGTCATTGGTGCGCTGTCTTAGCTGAGACAGGAATACTCTGGACCCTTGCCAGGTAAAAGCAGGGATTACAAATGGAGACACACACACACAGACGAACAATCATTTACTCTCACATACATTTATTATGGGCAATTTAGATGCACCTACATTATTGTCTTTAGACAGTGAGAGAAAGCCACAGATAACTCACTATAACACAAGGAGAACATGCAGACTCCCAAATTCACGTCATATTTATAGCACTTACTATTAAGTGTTTGCCTCATTATAGTTAACAAAAATACTGTGTACATGGGGCTTTATAGGGCATTTGGAAGTATCAAGTCAAATGTCCAACCATGGCCATAGTTTCCCTGCTCCTGTCTCCTGCCTGGACCCTGACTCACCTGTGACATTGACTATGAAGCAGACAGTATCTTTGCCCACACTGGTGCAGGCGTACAGGCCCGAGTCCTTGGGCGTAGCATCACGGATCTGCAGCACTTCTTGCTCTATGACCGTACGATTGTTGGCGCCCAGAGAGCTGCCATCTTTGGTCCAGGTGATGGTCCCCGTCGCGGGCAGTGGGCAGCTCAGCTTCAGCACCTCGCCCGGGTGCACTGAGCACACCGTGGCCTTAGAAATTTGGTATTTGTTGGACGCCTCTGCAGGGGTTGAATGGGGTAGACAGGACAGAGGGCGAGGGTGCACAAGAAGGACAGACAGTGGGAGAGGAGGAGAGAAGCCAGAGTGTAAGAAACAAAATCACCACAAAATCACCCCAATGGATGCACTTCAATTATGTTAGGATCAATATAGACAGAAGAGGCCCATTTTAAATCACCATTGTATAATTTTCACAAACTCCCCATCAGTCTCTTAGCACTCAGAAGTACCACTTTAATGTTACAAGAGTCTAATATTGGACTTTATAAAGATTTAAGGCATGCAGTTATGGCCCCAACAGTGAAAAAAATCAATGCATTGCGAGCAGGTGAAAATTGAACATTGCTGTAACCCTTTTTTGCAAAACGCACTTTCTGATTGATGCCAAGCAGATGTGTATGTGTGAGTACATAGGAGCAAAACCAGGTGATACAACTCCACACTGTCTGCTCATCAGAAAAAAAAGCAGCCAGAAGCAGTTTGTAGCAAGTAGGGGGCAAAGGGTGAGGAGGGAAGGGCTGTATTTTTTGGTTTTTGGACTGTATACTTTTGACCTGGCCATAGCCTGACTCTGCTGGTTTCCATCTCTTTCATAACATGGCCATGGAGGATCTATATAACCTCTGAAAACTAAAATCTACCGCCAAAAGCACAAAGTCAGAGCCTCAGCTTGACTCCAAAGAGCATAAAAAGTCCACTTCTGGGAGGGAATCCAAGTGGTTCTGCATGTGTGTGCATGTGTGTTCAACATGTCCTCTGACTTGTACAGCAGTGAGCGGATGAGAAGCATGCATTACCATGAGCACTTGGACAGTCTACTATAGTTATTTTTACACAATTCCTAAACGTAGCAAAAACATTAGGCTTAACGGAATATCAAGTTACATACATGTCACCACTTTGTACATCAAATGAAGAACTGCAGACTCTTGCTAATGTTTTGACAAGTATAGGAGCAAGTAGGCTATATGAGAAATCATACATACAACAATGTAATGTAATTCAGTTCTGCAAAATGCATTTAGCCACAACCTAGCAAACTAGCCACAATAGATTATCAACACATAGAAATGCCACTTACTTCATATAGAGCTTACTATGAAGTATTTTCCTCTTAAAGTATGTGTAAATGAGGACTTTATGGAAGATTAGGATGGAATTAGGGAAAGCAAAATGGTAACAATGTGAGTTTACAGTTAGTCAGTCCTAAAGCTAGCCAGAAACTTACAGTGATATTAGCATCATTTTAGCCACTTACTGCAAAAACACATTTTCACATTTACACTTTATTTTTACATTACAACACCATAAACAAAATTCAAAGCTCTGCAACATGCTTGAGAGGGGTCTGGCTGCAGGCTCCACCACCATGTACCTCCTCTGCAGCCTCCACCACCATGTACCTACCTCCACCGTCATGTACCAAAACCATGACCAAAACAAACGGCGGCCATTT
>JAVQKG010326877.1:0-10754 GCA_036025885.1 Hypseleotris bucephala | reverse complement strand
CATGCTGTCTATTGTGTGAATATTGTGTGAATGATTTTCCTAACCTGGTCAGAGAAACTAGTTTAGTTTCTTATCTGTCAAAGTCTTGGCCCTGTATCTGTGAGTTACTAGGTATTACCTTACATAATTTTACGATTTTCACTAATTTTACCCAAAAGTCAAATATCCCTACCTTTTTGTGTTTAGTTTATATATGTTGAATGTTTTTATTTATGGTTTCTAATATTAACAAACTGGCATATGAAGTTGTTTTTGCACAGGTTAACATTGGTCAACCTTGTGAATATGAGCTGACACTGATGTGTCTGATATACAGTATACTGGTACCTCCCTAAGACACACACACTTGGTCAGTGGTGTTACTGTTGATATGTATTACTGCTGCACTTGAATGCACCATCAGTGCTGGGGCTCTACTCAGCATGTAAACTATGCTTCCATTGACTTTGACTGTATCCTTAAAGAATAGTCTGCATGTATCAATATTTATTCACTGGTTTATTTGACAGGGACAGTGGTGGACATTACAATTGCTGCAAATGCACCAGCATTTGTTAAAAGGCTAATTTTCATCTGTTGATGATAAAGACGGTAAAATTCTCTCCCTAAAAACAACAGTAAGAAGAGCAGTAAAAATAGATATGACTATATCAATCAAAATAAGCATAATACAGGCATTACTTAAACATTCAATAGACAGCAGTCACAAGAGGAATGGTAAGGTATGATTAGGTTAGGATGAGCTTATTATTATATCTAATGCTGACATGTCTCATGTGTTACGACCCAGTTGTTTAGATGTTTCTGAACAGTTTTATATGTACTCCCTTCTCTGATGGAACTAACATACTGTACACAAATGGATACAATTGATTTATTTCAGTGGTTATAAAGTCACAGATGGGACCAGAAATGTTTAAAACAGAAACCTACAAATTAAACATGAACCTAACATGTTCATCTGGATTTTAACCTACCATTAATATAGTCAATTAACATCAACATTTTAAATCTAATTTAAAAAAGCTAAATTTCAATAAAAAAAAAAAAGAAATAGTAAGGATTATATGCATTAGACCGAGGATGATTTGGCTGTACTTTTTTAGTGAGTTCATAAACATCAGCGGTCAAGCTCTGGGATTGTGCTGGATTGGTTTTTTTGTTTGACATAGAATAACAGCACACACGGTTGTACATTCAGTCTTGAGATGACGGTGAAGGTTGTCATTCATCCAGGTTGAGTTCATTCTGAAGGTTGAAAAGGGGCATCTGTACAACTGAGATCATCCTCTAAGCAGGTCCCCACCTACCAAGGAGACTCACTCACTCAGGAGTCAGCCTAGATAATACTGAGCTCACAGACCATTCCGACCAGAACTGAAGAAGTCTGCTGGACTGGCAGATGAAAGCTTTTCTACACTAAAAACCTTGTCCAGGTGCTCTTTTCAACCTTTAGAATGAACTCAGTCTTGAGCTTCAGGTGATAATGGAGTCAGGGAATTGTTTTAGGAGGGAGTCTGCTCTCACCACACACACTGGAGCTCCATTTGTATTGTTGTGTGCATTATTTCATTTGTATGTCATCAGTCATATGCAGCACAGTCTGGTTAATCACTCACATTAATTGATTTCTCAGTGGTACGAACAGCACAGAGTGATATTGAAATAGGCAGATGTCAATAAAGCAGTAAGACAGCGTACACTGTGCTGAAGTAGACACATGGAGGTACTGATATGTGAACGCAGCAGAGCAAGATGAACAGGAGTTAAATCAACATGGTGCAGTAAAGAAGAGATATATTACCTGTGTGTTTTCACTGTGGAATGATACTCACTACTCCCGTGCGCCATCTTGAATGTTTGGCAGATGCAACACATATAACTAGTGTCAGTGCAGATCAACCAATCAGAGCACCCAGTATTTTCTGTACTGTCTGTGAAGGGGAGCCTTTCCAGATTGAGTTCTCTGTATAGAATATACAGAGAACTTGTGTCTGACCAGGCTAAGAGAACATGTGAGGTGTAGTGTGGAGACATTCAGGAAGTGACTGTGAGAAAGAGAAGTGACTCTCCATCAGTAACCTGTTCTGGACTAATAACCCTGTTAAGATTATAGATTGAAGTATTATTAAGCACAAACTGACGTTCTCCTAGTCATCAAGTGAACTCTATTATACTGATATACAGTATACTGTGTTGATGTTGTGATGTTCCTGTGTGCAGTTACCTCCTGAATCAGTGGATACTGTGGAGAAGGGCCCTCAGCAGACCTCAGTCCAGCCTACAGCAGAGACCCCCAGCACCTCCACTGAGCCCAGGTATACCACTACTTTACTTAACAAGAAAACTGATGATGAACTGTGATCTTGGCTAATAAAATTGTGATATAATATTTTTACAATATTGCCCAGCTCTACATTTCTCATAGAAATACACAGTAGTGTTGAATTTCCAAATGTGTTGTTTCCAGTGGCCAAAGTACATCAGGAGCATTGTCATCTACTTCACCACCTCTGGAGATCCTAGAGGCCCTCAAACATCCCATGTGAGACCACTTTATCAAATATCAACCCTTTCCACTACTGCCTTCTATTCATTTTTTATTCTTACATATTATGCTTTTTTCACATTTCACAACATTACACACGCAATAATTTATTACAATTCTAATCTAAAATCTAATACACCTTTTCAGGGGTTTCCAAAAATAAACTCCAGACACTTCTTCAATATAAATAAAGCCTTAACAGCTGAACTTTGTCTTCAGTCAGATGTTAAATGTTAGTAAGCTAGAAAAGTAGTAACAATGTTTCTCTGGATGCATTTGTGGACAGTGCAGGAGTACGCAGGACAACTCTCTTAGAAAGGAGTGATTTACCTCTGTGTGCCTC
This sequence comes from Hypseleotris bucephala, assembly GCA_036025885.1. NCBI lineage: Eukaryota > Metazoa > Chordata > Actinopteri > Gobiiformes > Eleotridae > Hypseleotris > Hypseleotris bucephala. The sequence goes on along the minus strand of JAVQKG010326877.1, from coordinate 7,863 downwards.
TGACACCACCAACAGTTGAAGGACTAAAATCAATACTTTGTATATGTGTTTGAGGTAGACACAACATTAGAGAACATGGATAAAAGCTCAGAAAAGTTTATTTTGTGTAATATAGGAGTTTTAATAACATGTGAATATATATAAATCCCTCTCTTAAATAAATGTAAACATGTTGGACAGAACTGGAGTGCAGCTTCTCCCTGAGCAGAAGGGTTTGCCGTTGAACTGTTTCATCAGTGCAGAGGTGGTTCACTGGCTCGTCAACAACGTGGAGGGAGTAGACACTCACGTCAATGCTGTGGATCTAATGCAGGTACAATTCAACCAAGATTTCATCAGTATTACCTCCACCAACTGTATCTCAGCTTTCTATTTACAACGTTAAAATGCCTTTTCTACTACATTTCTATTTAAAACTGTCATTGATTTGTTTTTGTCAGAAAATGCTGGATGACGGGTTAGTGGCTCATGCTTCAGGAGACGCCATGCGCACCTTTGTGTACGGGTTCTACTTCTACAGGATCATGGGAGACAAGGATGGTACGAAAACTGGTCAAAAACAACAGCTGATCTAAACCAGTCTTAATCAAACTTTTATAAAGAGACCTATAATTTTGATGATGAATTGTTTGTTTAGTTCAGAACTATCAGGACACTCCTTGTGATAAGTTAAGTCTTATTTGGTGTTTTTGTGTTGTATTATAGTCCTTTTGGTGATGCTTATGGACATAACACAAGTAATTTTTCTTGAACTGTCATTTCTTGGTGCCCTGATTAAAAGCTTTGGCGGCCCACCTTTGTGTGCTGACGCAGTGTTGGGAACCACTGCTCTAAACAGGTGCTCACAGACATACCAAAGAGTTATTTCACACTAAAGTGAAAGCACCTTTTGGCCAACCAATCAAATGACTTTTGCTACAGTGGGAGTAAGATTTCCATGCTTCCATTTCCAGTCTCGTCCTCTCAGCTGCCCCCCTCGGCCTCTGGAGGCTGGTCTACAGCAGCTCTGGAGGACTTTGCTCTGTTCCAGAGGAAGTGGTTTGAGGTGGCCTTCGTTCTAGAGGAGCACAGAACATCTGACCTGCCCACCTTCCTGTTGCCGTGGTTACCCAGCAGGACCGCCTCCTACGCCAGTCGCCACAGCTCCTTCAGCCGCAGTTTTGGAGGACGCAGTCAGTCCGCTGCTACTCTACATGGTACAACAGCTCCTCTGCACACTTTACACTGAACACACATCACCTTATCCTGGTGTATTAGTCTGTAACATTTATGACAACTGCAACCTTCTAAATACTCCCAGTCAGCTGATCACGCCCCTCAGCCACCTGTTCTGTGATGAGGGAAAACTCTACAGAGCAAAATTTCTTTCATTATTAATACAATTTTTGTTTTGACAAAATGGTGAACGTGGAAAAGTTCTGTAGATGCTTAGAAAAAGAGAAAGCACTCATTCTTAAAACAAGTGGTTTTAAATAGAACCATCTGTGGGCCTAGACATTAAAAATAATTCTACTAATGAAATGACCTCAATTCAAAATCATTCAAACCATCATCAACATTAATGCCTAATAAAACAATGTAACAATAATAAAAATGTTATAAACTAGCACTGTTTTGGGGGAAGAGAGCTCTGGCCTACCTTGTGTTGTATTGGCATAACTCTGAGTTAGATGGTATCTTTTGAAAATGTTATCCAAATGTGTAGATTTAGAGTCACTGACAAGACGGACTAACCCAACTGAAAACACTGGTGGTAATAGTAGCTTTCACTTTAGTCATTAGTCATGATGAATTGATTTTTGAAAAAGGATCACCATGTAAAATAAAGCTTTGTTAGACTTGGAGGGTTTTTGACATAGGTCTCTTATTCCACAGCGTCCACAGTCCCGGAGCAGAAGACGGTCACTCTGGATGTAGATGTGAATAACCGTACTGACCGCAGTGAGTGGTGCAGCTGTTATTACCATGGAAACTTCTCCACCAATGCTGCCTTCGAGGTCAAACTGCACTGGATGGCTGTGACCTCCGCTGTGCTCTTTGAGATGGTACAGTACACACACAAACAGTCGTAACATTACTGAAGTGAGCAGGCAATAATATAGTTATTATTATGGTGAGGTAATTATCCTGATCAATGAATTTTTAACACACCTTTCCCAACATCCTACTTTTATTTTGGACCCTTACAGTATATTATTTAACCATGCACACAGAAATGAAATGTTTTGGGTCGTTGTCATGTTGGAAGACAAAGTTCCAGCCTTGTGGGGAGGGCTAGTAGTTTAGAATGGTCATTCATGCATAACACTAATATGCATCATTAGTCTAGTCTTGTCTAATTTGATAAATCTAAGGTAGATTTCATATGATTGTACTGATAGACTCCCATAATAATTCTGATATGACGATATACAGTACTGTGCAAGTCATGCATTGAGGTGAACTTGGCTTCTAGTTAGAAGTGTAGTTTAGTTTATTATTTATTTGTCAGGGACAATGTACAAAAACATTAATCTCACAAGGAGAAGAGAAGTGGTGGTAAGAGAAGCCAATAATGGGACTCAAGTAAAAGTATATTTAGAAGTTAAAAGTGCTCATTCAAATAATTACTCAATAGTAAAAAGTACTTAGTGTTTGAGGAATAGTATGTTCTACCTTTGTTGTAATCAAAACCAGTTGCGTTAAATTTCTAATCCAGGCCCAAATTTTTACAAGCTATATCTCAGTAACAAACAGAAGTGGGTAAATGTGTTGTAGTGTTGTACATGTGAATATTTGTGTTTTAGGTGCAGGGCTGGCACAGGAAGGCTGCCTCCTGTGGGTTCCTGTTAGTCCCTGTTCTGGAGGTGCCCTTTGCTCTGACCTCATATCTGTATGGAGACCCTCTCAGAGCTCATCTGTTTATACCCCTCAACATCCAGAGTCTGCTCAAGAACGGCACCGACAACCTCTTCGAAAGTAAACTCTGGACTAGGGATGGGACAATATTATTATATATATATCATTGCAATAATCGCCTCTGTTGTCCAATAGTTAATGCCCATCACAAATTAGCGTTTAGTTAAAAATGTATCGTGACCTATGGGAGGGGGGCGGGACTTAGACAAAATAATAAATATGACAGATTACCTACTTTAGATCATTGAATCATTTTTATTTATTCATACATCATTTCTGGGCTTAGAAATACTTCAAACTTCAAACTTCAGCTTTAAGTAGTCATTGTGATTTTGTATTCTCTGTGTGTCAGGGTTTGAACCGGAGACCTACTGGGAGAGGATGCAGCTGCTCCAGGAGGCCATCCTCTACAGATTTGGATTTGTTCAAGACAAGTTCTCAGCCTCAGCGTTTAACTTCCCCGCTGACAACAAACCTCAGTACATTCACGTGACAGGTACTGTATCTACTGCACTGTTTCACTGAGTCACACACTGTCAAACTATGTCTCTCTAGCTAAAGATCTGTGCGTGTGTGTGTGTGTTTGGATGTATGTGCATGTGTATGTGTGTATCTATGTTTGTGTGTGTATGTATGTGTTTGAATGTATATGTGTATGTATGTTTACATGTGTGTATGTATGTTTGTGTATGTGTATTGTATGTATGGTATGTATCTATGTATGTTTTCGTGCTTGTTTGTGTCTGTGTATGTGTGTATGTTTGTGTGTCTGTGTATGTGTGTATGTTTGTGTTTATGTGTGTATGTGCTTTACCCGGTATGTTTATGTCTGTGTATGTGCTTTACCGGTATGTTTATGTCTGTTTATGTACCGGTATGTGTGTATGTGCTTTACCGGTATGTTAATGTCTGTGTATGTACCGGTATGTTAATGTCTGTGTATGTACCGGTATGTGTGTATGTGCTTTACCGGTATGTTAATGTCTGTGTATGTACCGGTATGTGTGTATGTATGTGCTTTACCGGTATGTTAATGTCTGTGTATGTACTGGTATGTGTATGTGCATGTGTATGTGTGTATGTGTGTATGTGCTTTACCGGTATGTTAATGTCTGTGTATGTACTGGTATGTGTGTATGTGTGTATGTGTATGTGCATGTGTATGTGTGTATGTGCTTTACCGGTATGTTAATGTCTGTGTATGTACCGGTATGTGTGTATGTGTGTATGTGTGTATGTGTGTTTGTATGTGTGTATGTGCTTTACTGGTATGTTTATGTCTGTGTATGTACCGGTATGTGTGTATGTGCTTTACCGGTATGTTTATGTTTGTGTATGTACCGGTATGTGTGTATGTGCTTTACCGGTATGTTTATGTCTGTGTATGTACCGGTATGTGTGAATGTGTGTTTGTATGTTTGTTTGTGTGTGTATTTATGTATCAGCATATGTGTGTTTGTGTCTATCAGGCTCCGTGTTCCTGCAGCTGCCCTACTCTAAGAGGAAGTACTCTGGGGGCCCTCAGCGTCGCCGTAGAAACTCCACCACCTCCAACAGCCAGGGGCCCTTCGGCTCTGAGGAGAGGGTGGGCTTCTACTGGGCCTACAACACCATGCTGACCAAAGCCTGGCGCGCGGGCCTCTTGGGGGACGAGAGGCTAGCGGACAGACTGCTGAGAGACTTTAGTGACTTCTGTGCTAACAAAGACAACAGACTGGTCAACTTCTGGGACAGCTGTGTGGACAAGATGAACACTAGCGCCCCCTAGAGCAAGATTGTATTGATGGACTGTTAAAACTAAGCTAAAAACTTTAAGTGAGAGGCTACAGTTTGTTAGCCTGGTCATGACTAGCTCTTTTCCTGTTCTATACAAGGTCTCTGCAACCGCTAGGATCGAAAGAGACATTTTTTCCAGAAAATGGTAAATATTCCTGTGTAAAGAGTCACAACCAAAACATGTAGCCTACCACTGGGGGAATTCTGTCTGTTTCCTAAAATAGATACTTGTTGGCTTTTTGTAGTTCTGAAAATCTGGTATGAAGGTTTGATTTTTTTACCTTGTTTAGACCTTAAGTCTCTGTAAAATCTGGGTAAGACTTTATTTAGACTTAGACCTGGTTAAATCCTGGTTTGGACTTGGCACAGTCCTAGTTTTGACCAGATTAAGACATGGTTTGGACATAAAGAAGTCCTGCTTGTTTAATTTTGGTTTACCTTTACCTTACATAACACAATACTCAAAGAGCCACAAGAGAGGAGCTAAAGAGACACATGTGGCTCTAAAACCATTGGTTGCCTATGTCCGTATAGAATCTTGTATAGAATCTATACAAAGATGTTATACAAAGATGTTAGTCTGCTCTACCGGTGGGTGATATTGTAAAAAAAAAATTGTGTGGCAATTTTATTTAACAATTTTAGTTGACTTTGTATTTTTTGGTCTTGCACAGAAGAGTATTTGCAATCAGTGTCTTCATAAAACTGATTTAACTCCAATCTTAATTGATCATGATTTTAGTTGACTTTGAATTTTCTGCCTCACACATACGTAAGACTACTGACCCTTTGTCTACACATAGAAAACTGTGGACCCTATAGAACAGGTCACCTCATTTTGCTGTGTGGCCCTATGGGCCGTCAAGTCAAACCCCTGTTGTGTGTTTTCAGTTTGAAGAATCTATTGTTTGGCTTTGAAAAAAGTAAAGAGGACTTTTAAAGAGGACTTCTTGTCTTATTTATTTCTCAACTTCTATAGTTGGTTAGATTCTAACCTTGTTTAGATCTTATAAAGTCTTGGTAAAGTCAGGTGAAGACTTGGAATAGACCTGGTTAAATCCTGGTTTGGACATGCTGAGGTCTCAAGACTTGATCTTTCTACTGTCACTAGTATGCTACCAGTGACACCTAGTGGTTAGTTACAATTATAGCAGAAGATTTTTCTGAATGATCCACATAATGGTCATAGGATCAGGAGGATTAGATACAAGTTTCAACACAGTCTGCTTTACTGTTTTAAACAGGATTGTTCCACTCACAAACATAATAATCCACACAAATGTAATAACATAAGACTAAAACTATATTAACTGTCATAAGTCAAATAATGGAAAGCGTAACACAAGCAGGGTAAAGTGGGTATAGACTAAATCAAAGAGCAGACAGTATTCTGATAAATCCCTTTAATTCTCATTTCAACACAACACACAGATAACACGGCACTGAGGCCTTTATGAAAACATTCTTAGTTACATTTGGTCTGATTTAAAAATAGAAGACATTTAAAATACTTCCATCCAGTTTAACTTTTCAAGTCATTTTAAAACACCACTTTTTTAGTGTAGTGGTTTCAATTCATTAAAACAAGAATTTCTGGTGAACTTATATTGTCTTGTGCATGTTTCACCTTCAGTCACATGATGCAGTGAACTGATGAAACGTCCAAAACATTGTAGTCAATCCTCACCTTATTGCAATCTTAAAACTCTGTGCAGTTTATTTGATCAACATTGTAGAGTATTACTGTCAATACAGTTCATCAAGTTTGTATGAAGTATCAGATTATAACAAGACAACATCATTTACACAATACTATCACATTTAATGTGATACTAATTTATCATGACATTTCAAGATCTTGTAAAAAAGCAAGATTTTAAGTTAAAACGTGATAAAGCAGTATCATGTTATGTGATAGTATCACGTTAAACAGATCAATCTGAATTGTATTTCTACTCAGTTGTCAGTAATACACAGACTGTAATATGAGCACAGACATATCCCTCACATAATCCCTTTGTATTGAGACTCATTGTCAGTAAGTATAAGTTTATAAATGTGCGTGTTTGGATGTTCCAATGATAAAACCCACTCAAACAGTGGTCTTGAGGTAAAAGAGTTGGAATTTCAATTCAATTAGATTTAATTCTTTTTTTGGTTTTGACCTTATATAGTCAGCTTCCCGAGGACAGAGTGATTCCCTAAAACAACATGTTAAAAACAATAAAGTCTTTTTGGACAGAGGTAAGTGCTCTTGTGCGTGTCCAGGCCTGTCCCTCACCTGCTCCTGTCCCTCACTGGGGTCAGTCTAAAGTGTCTTTGGTCCAGTTTGATTCAGTTGACTCTGTCATCTTCAGCTGAGAGCGGCAGACCTCCTAAAACACACAGTCACTTTACTAGCGATACTAGAAAAATTTGAATAATTGTGAACCAGACTGAGAGACCATTTAAAGGCTTAGGAACCCTTTGCAGGTGTTTTGGATTAATCAGCAGATTAGAGTGTGACACTTTGAGCCTAAAATATTGAACCTTTTCACAATATTCACATTTTCAGAAATTTGAATTTAGGGTTTTCATAAGCTGTAAGCCATAATCATGAAAATAAGGAAATAAAAAGACTTTGTCATGCTTTTTTCACATTTCTGTCTATTTTGGATAGATTTAGATTACCATTTTAACACACAATATGATCTTATTCAAGGCGTTTTGTGGAGCTCCCCCTTGGACTCAATAGCTATTGTTCAGATTAGGCACCTGTCACTATAGGACAGGAACAAACCAACTTTTAACATTTTCTTTTGTACTTCTTCTGGGATATAAACAAACCCTCACAGCCAAACACACCAATCAGATATGTTGTTAAATAGTGGTAAGCTGAATACGTAGCAACAATGCCTCTCTGGGTGTGTTTGATGACAGTGCAGGAACAGTCAGAAGCAGGAGAGGAATATAATTATTATAAACACGTGCAAATGAAGGAAAAATACAACTTATGTTTGTGGAAGAAACAGCATTAGAACATGGTTAAAACCCATTTTACAAAATGTAGAACATTTAATGCTGGGTCTGATAGACAAGAGCCAGAAAACACAGTGAAAATCAACTCTTCTAGTGTATGTATATGTACTCCAGTGTATGTACTCTAGTGTATGTACTCTAGTGTATGTATATGTACTCCAGTGTATGTAC
>JAVQKG010326855.1:0-13538 GCA_036025885.1 Hypseleotris bucephala | reverse complement strand
AATACAGCAGATAAAATTTCCAAAAGTCATGTCTAAACAGCTGTATTTGGAGTACAGAGCCTCAAATCTTTTATCTTGATTTTTCTTTACAACTCTACATTTGAATCAAGGTTGAACTGGCATTTCTATAAATTATATAAAACCTGATTAACACAGATTCACAGAGGGACAGTCGGAAGGAGAACACATGGAAAAAGCAATAACATGATTTGGAGTTCATGTTACTCTTTATTATTGTACACAATATACACACTGGTCCTTGTACTGTCTTCTCACAGAAACCTATCAATCTGCTTGCATTAAAAGATGGAGATAAATAAATAAAAATGTATGTATGCGTCTTAAAGGATGAGGTAAGTGGGTATGGAACACGAGTTAACACCAATAAAATGGGTTTAAGCAACAGATACAGATCTTTCAAGCATCCCATAACCATGACCAGATGCTACTGAAAAGATAATTCATACAGTAACCATTTTCTAAGAGGGTATTGTCATAAAGAGCAACATACTGAATAATAAAACTAAATATTTCAGATGGTTTACTGTATAATCTTGAAATGGAAAATAGGGCTGTGGTCACAACAGCTAACGGTTGTGAGAGCAGGGAGGTTTAAAACGGCTGGACTCAAGAGGCCTGATAACACAGTACAGATGGAGGTGCAGTCGTTTTGTAGTAAAAGCACCGCGTCTCCAGTCCTGCTGCAAATAAACATGGAGAGAAACACATGAACAAACTTCATCGAGAAATCCAGCGTCAGGCAAAAGAGCACAACTTACCTCCGCGGATTAGTGCACATTATCTATGCTTGTCAGAGGATTTATGGGTAAGACTGTTAAGGGTCATAAGAAAATCACTTCAGTTCATTCAAAAACATCTGTAATCCTGTATGATTCACATATTCGTCAGTTGAAAAGAAATAGTAACAGTGTAACATTTAAATACTTTTTTACAGTACACCGTGTTTTGTTCTAAGGATATTGTTTCTTTTCTTCTTTTCCACCACTGCTTTCCCTCTTTTCTTTCTTTTCAGACTTCTCTTTGTCATGTCTGGACTCCTAAGATAAAAATAAACATTATTTAAGTGTGATGTTGTAATTCCTTTGACTTGTCTACAAAGTACTGAAAATAAACAGTGCAAAACTGACCTTTTTGCCTCCAGAAGAGGTCCGCTCAGCTTTCACAGAATCGCCTTTCTCTTTACTTGATGATTTTGGTCTTTTGCTCTTCTCTTTTTCTGCTGAAACTGGGGAGTCACACGAAGGGCTTGCGCTCTTACTGGTTTTAGAGGAATCTAAGCAGAGAAATATTTTTGAATGAAGCAGTACATTTACCAAAATATTAATATTACAACATAGAAATTACACAACTTACTCGTTCCATTTTCGTCTTTACGGCGTTTGGTTTCCTGACTGGCCTCACGGTCGTTAACAGCATGGTCCTGACAAAACGTAAATAAATACTTTCATACAGAAGTACTAAGATAGTTACGGTCAACAATAAACAATAAACAATAACAAACAAACAAATGGACATTAATCACAAACACTGACTCGTTTCCTCTCTTTCCGGTCCTTTTCTTCTTTCTTCTCTTTCGATCGCCCCGGTGCAGTCTCTGAGTCTTTCTTCTCCGGCTCCCTCTCTCGGCTCTTGGACCGGTCGACTGAGTTGTAGGTGACGAGGTGCTACAATGGTGTTCAAATAAAGACACACGACAATAGAAAATATAATCACACCGTTTTGTGTCACATCTGTTGAGTGTTCATTATTCATTCATATACATGTACATTTTATAAACATAATGTTTGAAAGAACTGCCCAATATCAAAAAGTATAAAAAGAAATTGTGTGATCTTCTGTAACATACAACAAAATAGAATAGAAATATATTCTAAAAAAAAAAAAACGATTTGCTTCCGGGATGCAGACAATGGCTCAACATTGGAATTGGTCTTCAAAAGTCTAAAACATTGTAGTGAAAACTATATTTATGGATTCAAAAATACATTTAAAAGGAGTTATTTCTATTAATTAAGAAATAATGTTTACAAAATGGCTATCAGCTTAGCTTTGGAAATTTGATATTGTGCATCCTTTCTTTAATGAAATTACTTTGTGAAGAAAATTCATCATCAGATAAACACTTTTTACAGTGATACAAAATAAATAGGTAAAGAGACCCATGTAAAGTTGGGAATGTGTAATCCTTTACACTTTCTTACAGGGAACTAACAGCAGCTGCATCTATTACATTTTTATAAAGAGGCATGAGAAAGTAAATTGAACAGTTCAAACCTTGGACGTGGCCTCCTTGAGTTCGGTGCTATTGTCCTGTAGGGATGAATGGAGATGACACATGAGCTGGAGGGGGTGGGGGAGTCGAAGGAGGGGTCGCGACAAAAGGGCCTTGACCTCTGACCTTCAAGGACTGAGGTTTGGACAATGTTATTACAAAAGGAGAGTTCAGAGACTCAACATGTGGAATGTCAAAACTAGAATAGTAAAGCCCTGAGTTGATATAAAATATAACTACTCCTAGAACTACATACAAGTCTGAACATTTCAGACAGCATCATATAAAACCTACAGCACATTTCAGTACATCTAAAGTGCAAGTGCTCTCTCTAACTGTGTGTGTGTGTGTGTGTGCAAGACCAATCACTCAACTATTAAGTGCTTGAATGGGTCCCTACGTACACTAGTTGATTGTTGCTGGAACTTACAGTTCAGGAATGATAAGACACTGGGAGGCTATTTCTCTGCAGGGAGGGGAATATAAGACCTATCACATGCTTCCAGTGGTTTAGGTAACTCTCCGGGCGACTCTTTCACTGTGTAGGGCCAGGCTTTGTGATCACTGGATGATTGTAAAACTGCAACACTTTTGCCGCTGATCTCCGCTGCTGGTAACTCTTCTTTGTGCTTAGAGGTAGCGCTGTCGATGCCAGGGGCTGGTGGTTGAGGGGTAGAGCTCATCATGTGAAGGATGGATGCAGCAGCTCATATCAACAAGAAACAAGAGACTGATGACTCAGCAGCAGTGAGAGGCTCGGCACCAGGCGGCTGTTAGAGGGACATCCTTCACTCCCTCCATCAACACAAAATGAAGGAAAAAATCCATCCGTTTAAACAGGATCTCTTCTGAACTTGTGAAAAAAATAAAAATTGTGGGCACTTTCAAGTATCAAAATACTGCTAAAAATAACTTCTTGGCCAATGAAAAAATCCAACTCTTGTGATATGGCAACTGATTTTAGCAAGTGAATATTTCTCCAAAAACCACAAAAACAAAAATCCACAAGGAATTATTTAAAGAAAAACGTATAAAAAATTTCTTCAAGGCACACAGACAGCTTTCACCGATACAAAAATAGTAATATCTTAATATGAAAATACTTAATATATACAACATTCTCTTGACTAAGTCCTGAAGGGGGATCGCCCATTTCTGCAAAACATAAAGCGAATGTCCAGGGAATCATTTCCTCCTCCTATGGATAAAGCTGGGAATCCAGACACTTGAAAGTGAAATAATGCTCCTTGGGAATCTTCAGCTGCTGGAATGTGCAACGGCAGGAAGGCTCCGGAGACAGAGAAGAAATGGGCACAGCCTTCCTCAAGCCATACTAACCTTTACAGACGCAGAGTGGGACGGAGAAGCGTGGCTGTCAAGTTTTCTTCTTTTGTGATCTTTAGATAAAACAAAAAAATGTTTTAGACACTATGCAATTAAATATTTAGAAAATAAACAATCTTACATGGGGTTACTTACCCCTCTCAGACTCGGCTGACTCAGTTCTAGGGACAGTTGTCTTGAGGGACGCAGCTGCAGCGCTGCGGTCTTTCTCCTTGCTCTTGGAATCCCGGGACTGCTCCGACTCTCCGTTCCCAGCCTTGGTCTTATCGTCTTTGGCGCTCTTGTCCTCCGTCTTCATTTTGTCGCGCTCGGCCTTAGGCGTCTTCTCCTTACCCTCGCGAGTGGCCCTGTCCTCTTTGCCGGCTCGGTCCTCTCTGTGTTTGTCTCGCCTCAGCTCACTCTTCAGCTCCGGAGTGCTGCCCGTCGTCTTCTCCTTCTTCTCTTTCTTCTCCTTCACGCTCTTCTCTTTGTCATCCTTCGAGCCTTTGGAGCTGGACCAAGCATAAAGTGTGTTCATTTCAGTAAAGTTTGGATAATAAGACAAATCAGAATTTTTTTAACCTGGCAAAACAACCAACCTGTTGACAGCACCATTCCCGTTGCTGGTGGTTACTTTGGCCGTTGCACTGTTGGCTTTGTTTACTGGCTTTGTGTTCCCCTGAGATTTCTCTTTGCCTCGCTCTACATGAATACAAACCAAGAAACAAATTCAATTTAACTGAATTTATTATCTCCAAACAGTATTTAAAGAGTGACCGTGTGTGACTGACCTCCTTCTTCTCCGGTCCCGTCGTCGGTCTTGCTGCTGCTGGAAGGTTTGCTGGAGCTTCCTGGACCGTTCTGCTGACTGGCCGGAGTAGCGCTGCGGGCCGGCTGCTCTTTATGATGAAACTCATTCTCAGGAACCATGTGCACCTTCTGGCTTTTCAACCGACCTGAGTAACTGTCAGAGGCAACAACAGGTTTACAAACAGCAAACTCAAACAGATCTCCAGATAAAAGAAAGCGACAAGTGTTAAATCTATTATCAATACAGTAGTGTAAAAATATCACAGTTGTGTAGAGATTTAAATGTTATTTAAATTGTTATTTAGCAAATGTGTAATAAAGCAAACAGTGGCAGCTAAATCCCTTATTCTCTATTGTCACAAACTAATCCTCAGTGTGTAGAATTATTTAATAAAAACAGATCGATGAAGGTCAGGTCAGCACACAGCGCTGTGTTACCCCATTGCTAAGGCATAAAGGTCAGGCCTCTTGTCCTTCTCCTCCAGGCAGATCTTGTGAACACGACACTCCAGAGCTTGGCCTAGGTTCAAGACTTTGGGGTAGCAAGGCAGGATTTTGGTCAGCACAATGAGAATATTTCTGATGTGTGTGTAGTCTCCAGTCTCCAAGCAGTGAACGGAAGCCTATGAACAGAATTAGAGTAAGTAAATGCATTTAGGTCAAAGAGTAATTTAAAATTTAAGAGTAATAAATTAGAGCAGCTCACCTTTGTCAACATATAGTGCCACTTATGGACCACATGTCTGAAGTTCTCATAGTCCAGCTGATTTGCTTGGTGCCCTCCATCGAAGCCCGTAGATCTGAAGATGGTCACAAAGCCTGGGTAATTGCTGCACTCCTAAAAAAACACAGAACACAGTTACATAGTAATAATAATACATCTACTAAAGATGGTCTGAAATTAACATTGTACAGTATGTATGCAACAGTATTTTGGTTATCAATTTGCTAAAAAATAAGTGAAATAATGACTGTTGAGTTTCCTGCTTCATTTCAGTCTTGTTTTGGCTAAATAATTACATGGATGTTGCACTATTCAAATAGAAATCAAATCAAAATAGTAAACCTTTTCATAGACGGCCCGGTCACTATGCCACCGTGTAACAGTCTCCAACATACAACAGAGGAATCGGCCAAATCGGTGAGACTCATTCTCTGTGCAGCTGGCCACTGTGTAAATAATTGCTGAGAATACCTGCAAAATAAAGAGGATAACAAGATGTGGCTAGAAATGTATTTTTAGTCATTTCCCACCCACTTGACGTACCCTGTCATAGCAGAGGAGGGTGCAGAAGTTGGGGGTCTTTTGCTGGTGAATCAGTTCAACAAAGTGGGCACAGTAGATGGCGTCGATAGAAGAAAAGATACAGCGTGGGAACAGGCAGAGCTGCAGAAACTTTGTGATTGTCTCATTCTTTGTGGATTCTGTTCAAACAAAACATATTGCATTGTCATTTAGGTGACAGCATCTTGTAAATACTATATAGCGGACCATCCCTACAAAAGTGTTTATGAAAGTAGGATTGTAAATACTTACTTGCCAATAACCAGTTATCTTTCTCTAGTTTGAGGCGGTGGAGCACTCTTTGGACATGCTCTGCCTGTTTCTTTTCTTCTTCTTGTAGTTTCTCTTGTAGAGCAGTGCAGCGTTCCTTCTCCTTCTTTTTCTTGTTTAACGGCTACAACAAAACAACAAAACAGAACTTGAATAATATTGCAAGATTAGAGCTAGCAATAAAGAAAAATGTACAGTTTATATCGTCATTCCAAACGTATCAAGGCTTTTCCAAAGCCCTTTACAAGTGCATAAAACATTATACCAATACATTCATATATTCAGGCAATGTTAAGTGAAGTGTCTTGCTCAATGACGCAACAGTAGGTCCCAGACCACCAACTTCTGCAACCAGTGTTTTTTTTTGTGTCAAAAAATTGCTCTTTCAATCCAAGCAGCGCTTCAGATCCTGGCCTAATACTGATTCATGGTTCAGAGTATGTGTTGTTATTTGTAATAATAAAAAAGCAATGTGTACTCACAATCTCTGGGTTATCTTCAATGGCTTTTATCTGGGCTTTGAGCTTGTTGACCTCGCGCTCGTATGCCGAGTGGGGCACGGCCAGGTCGTACATGGTGAGAGACCAGAACGTGACGTAAAACTGCGGCCGCATGTCTTCCCAAACTCTGGTTGCGTGAAGAGACACTACCGCCTCATGAACCGGAGTCATCACTTGTTCACACGCTGCAACGTACTTGTGCACCTTCTGCTGCTGTCGGTTCCCCTTCTCCCCTTTCTTTAGTTCATCATACTTTGACTATACACAAAGATATCCAAATTAAACTACCAATCATCATGATATAATGACAAGTGTATCGGTTTTCCAAACTCACCAGAATATGATGAGCATACATTGGTCTAGAGAGGAAAAAGGCAGCATCATGCGGGGTGTGGAACTGGTTGCAGAGAACGTCAATGGGAGGAACCCGTTTGATGTAGTCTTCAGTGCTGAGATTACAGGCCAAAAAGCCACCGAACTGCACCAATGTGTCATGACACTAACAAAAGAAATTTAATTTGTTAAATCATAACATGTCACATGTAATCTGTAATTAACATCCATCAGGTATTACCATATGAGCACTTAATATTTGTGGACATTTGCCCAATATAACCCACTCACTAACAGATACCATATATAAACTGTTATTCCCTTCATATATCTGAAGTGATAACATTATAACTACCGGTAATCAGTGTAAATACAATTTTTGATGTACCTGATCATAGAGATGACCAACGAGTTTTAAGTGATTCTCTCCACCTTCAAGGAAAACAACACCATTTCGTTGCTGGGCCATAAGTAAGCACAGAGGTAAGGCCAAATCGTGTTCGAGCAGAGCATCTTTTAAACGCTGTGACGACTTCTTTGTGTTTCTGATTTGACCAAAGTATCCTCCCTGTGAACAGAGACAAGTACTAAAAGTCAGCTTAGATCATTATAAAACATACTTAAATCCTAATTCCCCGTCCGTACCTCAGCCTTTAGCTGCTCCCCTCCCGTCATGGCCTCGAGCTGCTCAGAGGTCATCTCGTCTGTGATCTCAATCCCAGCCATTTTCTGCACCACCTCCTTCAGGATCAACAGGTCAAAACTACAGAGGAAAAAATTAACAGATGGAATATAGTATTAAAAATACAGTGGCTGTTGATATTGATGAGCCATCTTACTAAAAAGCCATATAGTATTAAGAGTTCATTTGTAAGTGTTCAGCTGATCTGTTTCATAAGTCACACCTATTTTACTGCAGTGCCACCAAAACCTCAACAACATACTTAAATATTTAGTATAAATAAATCTAAAACATTCTAATGTTAAAATATGTAAAAATGATTGTTTTGTGTATTACAATTTGGTTAACTGAATTATAGTTCTGGCTCCCTTTTCCTAATCTAGGTTTAAGGACTATTGATGTAACAGTTTTACTTCATTAAATTGACTAAACCTGGGTTGCATACCGGTAGCTCTAGTAGCATTTAAATTGTGAAATTCGCAACTGCTGTGATTTTTTGTTATTAACTAGTGCAACTCACCTCTTTCCTGCTTTGAGCTGATTGGTCACATACTGAAGAAGGCCAGCCAACTCAATAGGGTATTTCCTGAACACTGCCCCACACAAACTTGCCAAGCCTAGGTTTACGAAAGTGTAGAATAGATTAAAAAAAACATTTTGCAATTTGCATAAAGTGAAATTCCTTGAAAATTACACATACTCTGTAACCATGAGGAGATGGTGGTGTCGTCATGCTTCATCTTTTCTTTCTCGGGGTTGGCTAGAGCCTCTATGATGCAATCTGAATACAGAGTTAAGGGTAGACTTGCAAGATAAACCACAGACACAAAAAAGAACATAGTTAGTAGGTAAAAAATAGAATAAAAAAAAGAGTAGGATACAGGCCAAGACGTCATAGTTGAGAGATGTGAGGTATTTCAACGAGTCAACGACAGGAACAATAAGGTTGTCGTACCACTGAATCTGAGACAACATCTGTGGAAAGAAAATATATTATTAGTTACTTTCTGTTTTGTTACTTATCAAAATAGCTGTATCATTATTTTTGTTTACTATATTGTATTAAAACTTGGACTTACATAATCAAAAACTATTGTGGGGTTGCTATGGCTCAGCTTGCCTATCTGTCTTCCAGACTGCTTTACATTCTCTTTGGTCAAACGCCTACACAAGGATGAAAAAACAGAGAAAAGTAGGTTAAAAACAGAATAAGGAATAATGCTTTGGGAACAGGTATGCAACTTTTATAAGCCTTGCAAAATGATGACAGTAACAACAGAGCATTACAGGGGAACAGCAAAACAGTAAAATGGCAAATATTTTAAAAGTTACACAGGAGGTAAAAACACAGTTTTCTTTGAACTCATTGTAACTTTTAGATACATTTCAATATTTCATATTTTTTGGCTTTATTGATAGTACAGTAGTGCGACAGGAAACCAGGGAGATGAGCGGGGGAGTGACATTTGGCAAATTGTTGGGACCCTGATTGGAACTAACAATGCCAACAGAAGCATTTCAAGCTCTGAATATGTATCTTTAGATATTTAAACAAAAACTTAAACTTACTTCATTATGTATTTGGCCCTTTCAATTGTCTGAGCTTTGACCTTGACCAACAGTGGATGACTTAAATATGTCTCATTCTTCCATTGTCCATATAACCGGTACCTGAGAATACAGAAGAATTAGTGAGATTCAAACTCGCTTTATTATTCTGTTTTTGTTTTATTCACAAAAGGAGGCAAGCTGGGAAAGGTACAATGTGTCCTTTTTGCCTTAATAAATTGAATCATGTGTGCTTCTCACCGGTGCTGGTAGGGAAAGAGTTTGAAAAGCCCCCACAGCTCTTCAGACATGCAAGCATTGCACTCCATCAAAGACAGAGACGGCAGCAGCACCTGGTCTGTAATACTGAGGAAACAACTCAGCAATGTTTCCTGTAATTAGCATAACAAGTAGGATATAAATCAATTTCAGATGATATAACGTTGCACACTCAATTTCTGTATCCCCACATTAAATAAAAAACACAAAATATTACTATATAATTAAGGAAACCTTTGTTGTTTTAAAAAATTCTTAAAACCTGACCCTATTCTATGATGTTAAGTATAGTAAGTAGTGATATAATTATTTTACTTTAGTCCCTCCACTTGCCTCTATAGCAACATCAAATCCAAGTTTGTGGGTTATAACTTTGACCAATAGTTGTTGAGTTTTTGAGTGTTGTGGCACAAACTCTTATTTGATGTTGCTGTAGAAGCCAGGGGTAACATGATAAAATAACAGGAGAAAAAATATTTATGACACCTACTTCACATTATAAAACCTCTTTTTTTAAACTACTTATTTTAGGAAGATTATAGCTTTAACTCACCAATTTGTCTTTCATATCGGGCCTGGAATCACTTTGGTACTACAAATAAGAAAAAGGTCAAAGTTATTTCAAGTCAATCTGTAGGTTGCAGAGAAGTTATATTTGTCACTCCTGTACCTCTTTCATAAAACCTTTGCCCAAACGCACTATCTTTGCAAACAGGATGGGGTCATGGGTGAGGTGCGGGCCCAGATATCCCAGCATGCTGAACATGTCTCTTCGAAGGTCCTCAAAAGTCTCAGCAAGACGCGGCGCTCGCTTATTCCTCAGCGGCTGCATCACACAACTCCTCGCTCCTTTCGGGATACCAGCCCTAACAAGGGAAGGTCGAAAGATTTAGAAAACTTTGAAAAAATTTGTTCATATTCTTACTGACTGATAGAGAAGCAAAAATATGGGATATGCAATAACTATCTCAAAAGGCTTTGCTAAAGCTGCACTACCTGATTTGTGACTGTAAAAGTGATGTGTCTAAAAATTATTTGGAGTTTGAATGATACACTCTCCTTAGTGGGTGTTTTATTTCAAAATTCACAGCCTATTTACAGCTATTTTTATTCCATAGAATTAAAAGCAAACATCAGACAACTGCTTGTTATTTTGATACTTCCTAACTTATGTACATAATTCCTCATTTGTGTGAGACCACGATAGAGGGCAAAGAAGAGGAACAAGAAGGGGGAGTGTATCATTAAACTTAACATTTTGTATTTTGTAGCAGGCTACAACTTCTGTCACATACTAGAGCATAAAATAATGATTACTGTGCAGCTTTACTGTCTGTAAAAACAATGTGTACCTTCTGTAGAGAGGCTCCACGGTGAGGTGAACTAGTCGGCAAAGCGCCAGTGCGATGGCCTTGTGAGATGTAGCGTAAAAAGAAGGCATCTGGTCCATAATACACTGGGCATGGTGCCAGTCTCCAATGTCTAGTAGCGCTTCTAGCAAACCGAGCTTCTGGTTATCGGGAGGCTGTGAGCGCAAAGGGACGATACCTCTTTATTCATATGTTTACAATGGCAACAATGGTGCTTATTTATCTGTAAACAATGTACCTTCTCATTCTTCTCATCATCTTTGTCCTTGTCCTTATCCTTATCGTCATTTTTTTCTGAAGGAAGAACAACCATCACCAGTTTACGGGCGACCTGCTTGGCTTCTGAGATGTCTCGTTTATGTTCCTCTACAATGGCAGCATCTACTGGCATAAGCTGGAAAGACAGAAAGAGCAATAAGTGCACAAGTCTACATCCTGGTTACCAATAGTAGTTCACTCTTGTGCTTACATGTACATAGAGATCCTCCAGCTCTATCAGGTTGTGGTGAAGCAGGGCAGCAGCGATGTGGTAAAGTGACTTAGGTGTTTCCTCATTAGGCTCCTGATGATTAAATTATAGAAATACAAATATGTAAAAACACATGAGCAAGGAGTTAATACATTATACACTTAAAAATATGATTAAAACCTAGTAAAGTATACCTGGTAGAACTTAAATTTAAACCCCAGGATGTGGCATAGAGTGAGAGGCTCACACATGTACGACTTGATGAGCGACAAAAAGAACTCATCTTGGTCAGATCGACTCTCGTAAACCTCCAGGATAATGTCCAAAACACGGTTTGGGTCCAGATTAAAGCACCCTGAAAAACATTATTTTTTATTTCAGGTTACCAAGCAAATAATATTCAAAGCAACATACCTGCCTATAGGGCTGGGGACAATAATTGTTTTTTTGATGCATTGTTGAACGCCTAATTAGAACTTTTATTTGTTGTATTAGTTGTATTAATTTAATTTAAATGAATTGATGTAAGGTATATCATTAAATACATTTAGTTATTAAATACATTTCACCTATTATTGATATGAATATTTGACATGGATTACAAAATGTGAGGCAACATAAAGATGCATCCATGCATTGTAATCGAATTGAATCGTGGGCCTCAGAATTATAACCGAATTGTGAGTTATCCATATAGTCCCACCCCTATTATGTGCCAGTATGTGCGTGAGTGAGTATGTGCGACATTGTATCACTTTTCTTTTTAAGCAAGCTTTTTCTTTCCTCTTACAGCTTACGCAACAGCTTACTCGTTGTTGTTACATTTGAACAATTATGTGGATGAATAAAGTATACTAAGTAAAAGTATAATCTGCATGGATACATAAAATTATTTTCACCAACCTATGAGGGATTTGATGCTTTCCAGGACGATGTAGCTTGTGATGTTGCCTGAAAGGTCTTGACCCAATTCTGTAATTAGTTTGGCATAGCCCTCATTTTCTTCTCTTAACAAGTTAAACTTCTGTTGTTTGTAGCTGTAACAAAACACAAAAACTAAGCAATCATAGAAACAAGACTGTGATCCTCTTTGTGAGATCTCTGTAACAACTGCATGGTTTTTGAGCTGCTTTACTTACAAAAGTTTAGTCTTGATTTTTACAATCTTCTGGTTAAATTGGTGGGCTTGTTTTATAAGTCCAAGAGATTCAAGGGTTTCTGGATCTAGTCTTTCTTTGAGAATCGCCTCTGGAACAAAAATCTAAGAGACACAAATACTTTTTAAAAAAACATTACTACAGTCTAGTGTTATAGAAACATCACAGAATTTAGTCTTACAGAACACGCTCCGACTAGCTGTGTGTAAAGTTCACGTTTGTTCTTTTCTTCAATTGCACTGGTCTCCAAGTCTGTGGCACATAAACATACACATTCATTTAATAATTGATATTTGTATACATAGTTGTAACTATTAAATACACACTACATGCATCTCATCAAGATAAAAACACATCATTTACCTAGTATACTGAACACATCTGCTAAAATTGATGGCATGTCATCTCTGAGTTCCTAAAAAAAAAAAAAAGAATATGTGTCAAAACAATTGCTATGAAAACACTGTTGAAACCAATAAACTTAAAAACTTTTTACCATCATGTCCCCGAGGACGCTGACAACGAGATCCAGTTTGAGATTCCCCTGCACAACCTGCCAGCAGAGCTCGTATAAGGCCGCCTGGATATCTATGAGAAGACAAGAATTGTATTAGTCTGGTTTACACACATATAAAAATGTAACTGGTGAATGTTACCTTTGACTTCACTTCCATGATTTGTTTTTTCTGTGAGTTCTTTGCAGAGTTGTACACTAAAAAACAAACACATTTGTAGGTATTAACTACAGATACTACACAACGTAAAAAAAATCAGAACAAATAAGAACACTGGCTATGCAGCAAAATATTGTTCAACTGTACAGTACTTGAATAAAAAAACTCAAATCTTAATAAATGTTATGTAGATAAAGATACATAATCAACAATGCAAATTTTTCAAGGTGCCGTCAGCAGGCTGCTTATAGACCAAAATACGCTGGTGACCCAACCACAAAGAATGTATTTTGGTTGCTCCATTCAGGGTCACCACAGCAAACCATTTAACTTAGTGGTTGGTGTATTTAATCTAGAATAGATGTTATGCTTTTTTGCATTTGTTTTGCATTCACTATTTACCAATTTGCCTTTTCACAATGTGTGTCCCTGGCACTGAATCCTCACTTGGCGAGAATATAAATATTGGGGTTTGTGTCACTGTTAAACAATGTCTATACATTCACACATGTAATGGGTTCTTATATAGAAAATACAGTATTGTG
>JAVQKG010326795.1:0-16464 GCA_036025885.1 Hypseleotris bucephala | reverse complement strand
TTCTTAATACTTGATTAAAACATTATCAAAGTATGGTAAGCTCAATCAGGAAATATGTTAATTTACTGCATTCAGTAGTTAGTGGAAAAGTCTATTGTTTTCTTGTATAGAGCCTTTTCTGTCCAGAAAATATATTGTTTACAATGGCAGGCATGGTACTGCTGGACATACAGGCCTCATTGTTGTCACCTAATGATTGACTACAGTACAGTGGGGACATGCCAAGCCAGAAGAAGGAAGGAAAACAAGACAGTAGCATCTGTTTCAGTTATTTATAGTGTGCCGGTACCAAGAGAAATGGAGAAAACAATTGAGCTTTACCAATACTCGCTGGTCACTTTATTAGGTAGACCTACTGTTTTTAAAGGAATGTGAGCCACAATAACAACCTATTACATCAAGTCAATAGATTTAGTTAACATAGTGTATCTATTAATGTCCTGTAATTTTCACATACTATTGCTTATGGTGAATGGTCTGAAAAAGATATCATTCCCAGTGAGCAGTACGTCTGTGGGCAAAAATGTATTGTTGATGCCAGAGGTCAGAGATTGGTTTGAGATAAAAGAAATGCAGTATTAGTTCAACCACCTGTTACATTAGATCTCTGAATCATGTCGGCTGGAGAAGTAGAAGACCACACCAGGTTCTACTTTATTACCGTCCAAGGTCTACCTAATAAAGTAGCCATTGAATGTAGAGGTTTGATGTAAATACTCACCTATTAAGGTTGGATTAGTGAGCCATGCTTACAGGTGTCTGGGCAGCACATTTGTGACTAAAGAGGAGTTTGGAGAGTGTCCAAATCAAAAAGATACTGGCAATGACTTCTCTCCAGATCAGCCCCTTCTGTCTCTGCATCTGTCTTTACAAACAAGAAATAAGTGTTAGTTCAATGTAGGACATTTGTGTGAGTGACTGGACATTTAGATATCATCATTATTACTGAAGTGTAATCTTTGATAGCATCAGGAACGTGTCAAGGATGAGGCAAGGATTTGAGGCAGATAAACTGGACAGATGCCAATTAGGGCTAAAAGCAATTATGTTGACTATTACTAAAGAAATTCTGTCCTAAGTCAATATGCGACATTCCAGTTAACACTAAACAATACATTTCAACATCTCAACTACAAAAAAATGGACACTATTACTTACTGTTACTGACTCTGCTGCTGGATTTCCAGATTTTCCCAATCTTTGCCTCATCTCTGGATATCTATGAGGTCCATTCTGTGCAGTTTGCTTTGCTCCAGCAACTTACAGTGATATAAAGTTCATGTTCCCTTCCATTGGGTCCTGCCTTCGTTCATCAGTCCTGTTCAGCAGCAGCTCCACACTGATGAAGGGATGATCCGTTTCAAGGTCTGCCTGTGGGAGACGCCATTGACCCTTAATAGTCTTAGTTAAACTGTGTAATCCTGTGATTAGCAGGTGACTATTGTCAGTTTAGTGTGTCTTGAGGTAAACATGACACCCAATGGCTTAATTATGTGTGTCAAATTTTGGAATTTGGAATAGGCCTACTAGTTCATCTCATAAATAAAAGGTCAAATTCATTGGTAATTTTAAACCTCAAATTATTATTATTTTTTTTTATATCTATGCCTATGCCTGGAACATGTGTTAGGGGGAAAAAAAACTAGCTATGGACAGAACAAAGACAATATCTTAAAACCATCTATGACCCATTAATGCAGTGAGAGGATAAACTGCTAGGGTACACAATATAAAAAAACATATGATGCATAAATAAAGAAATTATCATAAACATATAGGCTACACCAAACAATAAATACATACTGATGTAGCAGAAATGCAGAAAATATTTAAAAGTAAAAAAAAATAAAAAAGATCACCATGGTTTCGCGCTGTCACGTAGGCCACGCCCAACCCGGAAGTTTGGAAACATTTTTTTTGTATTTTTTATCTTTAGATATTAATTAACAGAATATAATATATATTGTATGTAAATCAAACAATATATGACAGTCGGCTAACTGTAAAATATTTAAAATTTTATCTTTTGTTTTTCTGAAAAAGTTTTCCGTTTTGGTTGGATGGTCTAACTTTGATCTTTTCGCGCCGCCCGGGTCTTTCTGATTTGTGGAAGAATACAGCTGTCATTTTATTACAAAACTAATCGGTAACATTTCATACTATCGTAACTATTTTTAGTAGTGCTCTAGTACTCTTAAAACATCGTTATACATAATAATATACTTGTCTGGTAAGGTATGTCTTGAGAAGCTAGTTACCAAATTATCAAATGGGTAACTTTTGCTAGCATATCAAGTTTCAACTCTAGCCAGCTATGCTAGTTTAACTATTATTTATCGAATACTTACCAATACAGCCACCTAGTTTAATAAGTGTCTGTTTCTAGGGACTTTTGAAGCATGGTGAAGATGAAGACAACCAGAAGAAATAGTAGAAAATACAGTTTGACTTACAAGTGTGGTCCGTATAAGTGGCCTCATTTACCTGTCAGAAGAATGCAGACCCGCAGTCAAAATCAGAGCAGCAACAACACGACCTCCACCACAAGCAGCCTCTTCCACCTCCTGCCTTCAGAAGTACTGGACATGATCCTGGGCAAACTGTCTGGTAGGTTTTAGTATATTTGTTCCAGTTTTAGTATACCGAAATTAGTAACAAATGGAGGGTTTCCCATCAATAGAAAATACTCAAGAGACCAGTTTTCTGCCCCATAATATAAAAACCAGCTAGCAAATTAAATAGTATAATAGATAGATATATTTTTTGCCCGTTATATTAGCATCATAAACATTAAAAGGTAACAATAGAATAGTGAAAATAAAAGATTTCTACTCCACTCCTACTGCATTTAATGAGGGTTTAACTAAAAATCACCAGCGCCACCATAGTTTCAAAGGAAATCTATCTATCCATCCATCTATCCATCCATCTATCTATCTATCTATCTATCTATCTATCTATCTATCTATCTATCTATCTATCTATCTATCTATCTATCTATCTATCTATCTACTATATAGGCAGTGAATTGATTATTGATGACATTTTGCTTGTGTTTTTAGTGCTTGAGTTGAGCATATTCAGCATGACGTCCAAAGATATCACTAGCTACATTGTGGACTACGTCTCAACCCAAAAGTGGAGAAACAAAATGATCACCCAAACCTTTCATCATTCAAACTACCAGAAGCAGCTGACCACTATTGGACACTACAGAGCTCTGGGTAAGCACTGATGCCTACTGTATACTATTATTAAAAAAAACATCAATTATTTATTTATTTATTTATTATATTTCAGGGCTGTTGTTCAAAAGATGCACTTTGCTGCTTCCAACAAAAGACAGGTTAAAGTTTATCTTCAGCAGATTTTCACAGGTTAGACTGAAATGCAACACATCACATAACTGCCAAGCTAACTTAATAAGTACATGATGTTATGGTATACATATATGAACATTTACATAATTATTCTTACTTTAGCTCATTAGTTCATCTGTCTCTTTCAGATCCCATGCTTTATGTTGGAGCATTGTTTTGTTCAAGACTGCACTGGATATTCATGTTTTGGGACTTTTCTTCAGGTAAACTGCTTTTATGTAGCTCATTTTTAATTTGATAACATTTACACCACACAATGTAGCAGGTCTGAATAAAGTAATACTATCAACATTTACTAGGATGGAAAACAAAACTGAATTAGAATGTGTTACAAATCCCATTACTCTCCCAATATTAAAAGATGAAATTGAAATGTTCACCATTCTCTCTTATATAGACTCTCATAGCTGGATGGGACGAGCTGGAGTGTCACAGAGTGTTCAACTTTCTGTGTGATCTCACAAACATTCTTCCCAAAACTGAATCTGTCATCAGCAGTAAACCAGGTGTGTTTGAGCTAATATATATATATATATATACTGTATATGATGTGAGACACAGTTGCAGAACACAATACTACCACCATAGTAGCGAAAAGCTAAAATAAAACTAATAAGCTTCTCAATTGTTTTTTTAGGAGTGCAATGTTTCCAGGAGCTGGAGGTGCGTCTGTTTTGCCGGAAAGTCCTTTTGGATCCGTGGTCAAACCGTCTGGAATGTCAGTTCTGGTTAATAGAGCTGCTTAAACCTTGGCCCATGGTCAGCCAGGCTCATCTCCTGCTCATTCTCTATGGGCCAATGCAGGCTGAAGGTATGGCAGGATAACATACACATATTTGTTTCAATGGGCAGAGTACAGAGTAATGTTGTGTTTGCTGTTGTGATAAAATGTAGTGAATGACGACCTCTCTTGTGCAGGCACTATTGGTTGGCAGGACCTTGTTGACAGGGCACTTCCTCACAGTGCTTTGTGGGACTTGGCCAGAGCCATGCTGCTGCTCTTCAGTAAACTGGAGGTCAAAGGCTGGACCGCAGACTCAATACTGGCCATCCTGGAGGAGCTCACTAGTACTGACCTTATAATTTTATATAACATATTAAACTTTCTCTTACATCATATATACGCTGTTAAAATGGCTTCCTCTTGTTCTGTCTGTCAGTGATTCCTCAGCCGTGGCATGTGGAGAACGTGGCTCGTTTGTTGGTGCTCTGTGGGAACCATCTCTGTTACACTTTTCTGGCGAGTAAAGCCTTAAACGGACGCCTCGTGGAGATCTCAAGACTTATTGTCTACATCATATTGGTGAGAATACACAGTACATATAGCCATAATTTGCTGAACACAAACATACATTATTCATATTTAAAATATTTTAAATGACTGTGTCCATAGGTGTGTGAGAAGGATGGTTACCACATGAACTGGGCGGTGAAGCTGGTGCAGCAGGTCTGCAAAGTTTTCAACACGGATCCTGAAAAGTTCCTCTTTCTCCAAAATCTGGAAAACATGTTTGCAGAGACAACCAGGGACTTCTTTGAAATCTCTGTCGCAGGTTTAAAAACCTTTGCTTAAGTTATTACTAGCATCACCTCAGGTCTGATATCCGTGTGCACTTTACTTAAGGTACAATAAACATTAGAACGGTTTGTTTTTCCAGGGAACCCTTTTGAAGACAGAGAGACCTTCCAGACTCTGTGTATCCTCCTCGACTCCAGCGCTCGGTTTCACGCTAAGTTCCTTCATATGTTTCTTAAAAAACAGGAAATGTAAAACACAGTCAGTGTAATGAGGCCTGTTGATGAAATGATTCAATGGGAATGCAAACATGGTTTTATATTTTTATACAAACTTTGTAAAATGTTCTAAAAATCTTGTATAGTTAATATATGACTTCATATTTATTGATTGTATTTATTGATATTTATAATATATTTTCAACTAAATTTATAAAACAGTTGTAATTTAATTATTTACTTGCTTTGATACTTTTCTAAAAAATAAACCAGTGATGATTTTGGAAGAGAAAACTTTATTATCACAGATTGCACAACAAAAAAAGGTGTCTCTTTAAAAAAAGCATGGGGCTTAAAAAAGCAGAAAAATTCAAAATGTTGCTTAGAGACAACATATCTGTTAGCTTACTGCATTTATGCAAAGAGGTGCCTAGATCCTAGATGGATACAGTATACCATAATTTAACTATCATAAATGCTTGTTCTAAGGTTTACTTAAGCAAAAATAGATCACAAAAACGCAATTACGGTAATCTAGACTTTGTTTTTAGATTATAAGGCCTGTTGTAGACAGTCCAGGTGCATCCCCCTTCATTTGTCTGGTCATTCAGTCATTTATGTGCTCATTGTTTTGATATGACCTGTGTGAAGACAAACGCTTATGAGAGTCTGTAGAAAGTAAACAATAAACCGGACAGTTAATATTACTAATACATATAATTTAATCTATGAAACTATTAAAACATGTACATCACAGGTACAGTAAAAAGGGTTTATAATGTGAGGAATAAGACAACACATTAATGAAATGAAGGTATACTATTGTGTTAAACCTTGTAAAATCTAGAGCTGAACCAATGACAACCCTTTATAGCAGTGATTATCAACTGATTAGGGCCCAAAAGCAGGTCACTCGGAGGGTGAATACAGTTTCAATCGTTAGCCTATTTTAAGCTTAAGTATCGTTTTGAATACATGAAATTTTGAAAGTAAAATGATTGTAATATAGAAAAAATGGATTACAATAAAATAGAGGGTCCCACAATCTGTTGAGAACCAGTGCTTCAATAATAGGCCTGGAGTAGACACAATGACACAATGAATGACCAACACTTTGCAAAGCCCCACAATAATAAAAGCTTTCTTCATACAATTTACCACAAGATGTCAACAAAACTACACACAAAACAACACAACATGCAGACAAGTCCAGGTAATGCCTAGTCACACAAGTACTCACTGTGAAATTTGTTCTGAGTACAAAAAACAAAACACAACTTTATAGCAATTGAGGACATAAAGTAAGCGTTATCCTATTTTGAAATAAAAGTATAAATAATAGCCTGTACCTTGTAGCCAGTCTAGTCCTTCCTGGAGGCCCTCTCCTTTAATGGCGTTGCTGGCACTGGAAGAGACACGAGACGTTAGTTAATCTGCTGGTGGTACACGCTCACTTTCTCTCGACTTTTCCTGGATCTTAGAAGAACTTAAAACTCTTAATCCATCTGCCCTCCATCTGGCTAATGAGTAAACCCAGTGGAAAACACGCAGAAAAAAACAGCTTTAAAAATAACTCCTTGTTGCTGTGTTATAAGAATGTTTAACCAGTGGGCCAAATTTAGAAAATACAGTGGTCACTTTATTAGGCAGACTAAAATAGCTAGCCAGGCTGTCACTGCATCACGCCAATAGATTTAGTCATGCACAGATGCTCGAGGCAAAACCAGTTAATGTTCACAGCAGGTATCAGAACAAAGAAGAAAATTTGGTGTTTGAGAATTGCAAAAATTCAATATTAACTGGAATTGAAATTTTGTTGCACTTGCACTGATAAATACAGCTTGATTTTTACATACAACCAGGTCTAGAATAGAGAATGGTTTGAAATACACAATATCCAGTGAGTGGCAGTTCATTAGGCAAAATGCTAGAGGTCAGAGACTTTTTTGAGATTACTGAAAGGCAACTTGATATAACCACAGATAACCACAACCATTTCTGTTGCACAAGACGACAAAACATGAAGCAAGTGGACTACAGCAGCAGAAGACCACACTGGATGGCAATTTATTAGGTACAAGGTCTACCTAATAAAGTGGCCAGTGAGTTTAGATGAAATGCAGTGGTCTAAAAACATTCAAACTTTGAAGTATTTATGCAAAGGTTGGATTAGTAACTTCCTTTTTCCTATTAACCTTTTGCCAAATATTAAACAGCATAACAACATGTTTGGAAGCCAGTGTAGTTCCTTGTTGACACCTGTGCCTTTCCTACTCTAAGCCTAATAATCCTTTGGCCTTTTGTGTTTGTGTGTAGTGAGAGAAGTCATATTAAATAGATATTTACCAGATGTGCCACGGCTTGTCCTGGATATTGTCCAAACATAACGTCTGTGTGACCTTATTGGATGTCATGGCGTCCTGTAGATCCATCTTGTTTGCAAAGAACAAAACTGGGATCTTTTTACTGCGAATATCTGGGCAAGAAATAACCAGAAACAAAACAATGAAAAAAGTACTTAAAGTTAAGAGTGGGAATTTTCAGTATAATAAATTGGTGAAAAGGGGCATTTTATTAGTGTATAAATCAGTTATCAGTATTGGATGATCTTAAAGCAGGAAGATACTTTTCCTAGCTCCTCCCTCTCACCAGACATTTGTTCTAGCCAAGAGTCATTAGGTTTCTACTTTGTTTTGCTATTGTGAACACCTTGAATACCCTCTAGCAAATCTAAAATGAACAGATAATTGAATAGGCCAATTCACTTGACATTTTTTTTAACTGATTTAATACATCTTTCTCTTTGTACCTTCATGGTTTAGAAGTGTGTCCAGTTCTTCTTTGGCAACAACCATCCGCAGTTTGTCTCCACTATCAATGACGAATATGATTGCATGGCTATCTCTGTTGAGCACAAAAAATAATGTTTAGACTGTATTATATTAGACTATATTATATCTATCCATATATTCAAATGGGTCACCTACTTGTAATAGTGCTCCCATAAGTTTCTGTATTTGCCTTGACCCGACATGTCAAACACTGTGAAGGAGAGGCTGCACATAGACAAGAAAATGCTATTTAATTATCTATATTAATTGATGTATATACGTCTAATATGTGTTTTCATTCTACCTTGAACTCTTGAACTTCTCAATATTGAAGCCAATTGTAGGGACTATATCTTGCGTCTGCGTCTGTATGCACACACACAAAAACAGACAAGTAATGGCAAAAGTATGTCAACAAGCACGGACTAATAGGTTGGGGGCATTACCTGACTAACATGTTTCCACTCCGCTGACAAAGGGCCTAAGTGATTTGAATGCTGAAAACAAGCAATCAGTGAACGATTGCAATCAAATAATAGCATTTTTAAAGGGATTTGATTTACAAGTATTATAATTCAATGCTATATCACAAAATAAGTGGTAATGGTGTAATTACTATTCATTTGTTTAAAAAAATACAGCAATTAATTAGGATTTTTGTGTGATAAAGTGTCTAAAGTACTTACATTTGCAGGTTTGAGTTGGTTGATTATTGTTGTTTTTCCGCTGTTGTCCAATCCTAGGCATAACACGTTGACCTCTTTCTTCCTTAGGCCGAGCCAGCCCGATAGTTTATCCAGTAACCCCATTGTAGGCACTATTTAGTCTATTATACCATTCAAACACAACTCATCAACCCATAGAAGACCTGTTTAGGGAAAAGTATTCACACTACATTTGAAATATCTTACAAAGGCGGTAGATATAAAAAAACATGTCTGTGTGTTTCCTTGTCCCGAGTTGAGATGCTGCCCGGACTGTCCCAGCTTGAGCTAAGGTAATCCTATTAGGTTGAATTAAGCTGTGCGAACACCCGGTGACCTGAGCCCCCTGTCCTCATGTATTTCTCCTGTTACCTCCACTAAACCTGCCCCAGCTGCTACTGTTTGGGCGAAACATAAAGGCTTTATATTTATTTAGAGACATTTGCACTCTCTGGTGTCGGGACGACTTGAAATAATTCACACCATCTGCTTTGTGTGACTGTGGTGATTGTGCAATAACTTATTTTTATCACAACACTAGGTAAATGACAAATGTCACAATAACATCACAGAAATGTCATGACATTTGGATTTACAATTACACTGAAGACAGAAAAGAACAATTGAAGAAGTCGTTTTAAAATAGAATTTAGTAATATTGTTTTAGACATTTTTACTAACTACCAAACATATTCATAGTTTATGTATTTTTAATGGCAAATATAGGACTGTCTATTTGCCCAACAGCACCCTCTTATGGTCAGGAATTGTACACTTCTCCCAAAAATGTGTAAATATTCTGAATTATGTAGTATACAAGTGTGTAGACTTAAAGTTAGGCCTTAAAAACAAATTCACCACCCCCCTTGTCCTGGTACTGGAATTAATTACTATAATGTTGGCTCCAATTTGTCACAAAAATAAGACTTGAATGTTTTTTGTAAGATTCCAAAACCAAAAAGTCACAATACTACTTTGTGTCAGTTTTCAAACTCTCGCAAAAAGTAATTTGTAAATCTGTTGCCAACTGCTTCTAAGCCATAAAACCGTAATCAAATTCATGAATTATAGTCAAAACAGGCGTTTCACATCTGGTCGAGTGCAAACATTTTTCTTTCTTTTGCACATATCATTTTGTTCCCATCATAATATTGTGAATTAAAACTCCAAACCAAATGGAATGAGCAGTCAACCACCAGAACTGTTCATCTTTATTTGCAAATAAATAGTCGCTGTAACTTCCTTACAGTGTGCAACATCTACAACATCATCTCTTTGGAAATCATAGAAAAATAAAATACAAGAATTATAACTTGTACTTTGTACAAAAGAACGTCCTAACATTGCTCAGCAGTAGAACATGCTAAACAAACAGCATCTGATAATCCTAATTTTTCTGTAGCGGGTTGGCGAGCGTGTGTGCGTGCATGAAACGTCAGGTGTGTGCTCCTTGGATATGGTTGGATACATACCTCAAGCCAGACCAGCCACTTTAGTTAAAGAGAACTTGATTTTCATAGGGTGGGACTAACAGAGGCAAAGCAACCAATCAGAGAAAGATAAGAAAGATACAGTAGCCACAAAAGCTGTTATGAAAAGAACTACCATTGCTGAAGTTAAAAATGTGTTGCTCTTGTCATTCAAAACAGAACTGTGAGACATTGTAAAGCTCATCCTATTAAGGTATATGTCACTACAGTTTTCCACTTCTGTGTGATGCTGCAGATGTAATTGATCAAAATCAAACGAACTTGAAATCATTCTGTATGACCGGCTCCTCCGCTTTTAAAAAGAAAGTAGTTGGGCTGACCAGGCTAACATACCTCCACTGTGACAGAAAGGCACAGATTTCCAGATGAAGAAGTTTGCCTCTGACTTAAACAAGAGGCGAGAGTTGAACAATAATGTCTAGGTCCTGGGATTGTAGTGATTCCTTCTACAAACGACTATAAGGCATTCAGTGTGTGTCTATGCCACTGTGCTGTCCTTTGTGGATAATGCATGAGTTACAATGCAGAGTTTAGTGTCTTTCTGCTGCTGCCCCTGACCACATAAAACTACCACTACTACTTTATATCTTATTTAACCATCTGCCATATAGTATATAAATCCCTTATACTAACTACTTACATGATACATTCTGCAACACTGAATATTCACTGTTGACAGATAAAATGTCCAATAGCAAAGATATTCATAACCAAGCCTCTTATTTCAGCATATGTACATAGTTTACCCACATGGCTACAAATATGACCATTATGTTAGCATGTTCGCATTATCCAGTTCAGTTGCACTTTTGACATCATTTCTTCTCAACAAAGTGATGCATTTGTGTATAGGCAGAAAGAAGCATTGGAAGTGTATGAAAAGGTTTCCACTTTCAACGAACAACCATATACGTCTGTGTTTTATTGTATTTTGTGAACATTCATGGTAGGGAGTGGGGATAGTGTTCTTTCAGGCAGTTTATGACATTCATTTTCTGTGAGTATTTAAATTTATGTTAACTTTTTCCATTGTACTTTTCTTCATTTCTGAGGTGACTGCATATTGCTGTATTGCTGCTTTTGATAGAAAATAAATTAGTTTAAATAAATAGGATCCAAATTTACTAGGGCTTTCACATACAGGACAGCACATACTGTATATAGATATAAGTTTATGATCATAATAATTAATTGATTAATTGTCTCTATACACTTTAAAACATTCAATAAATTCCCCATACCTTGCTTTCTACTACTTCTTTCTTCAAGTATTAGCCTAGATCCAGATTCACTGGATAGAAGGTAATTAAGAAGCAAATTATATCTTTATAATAAATAATTTCAACAAAAACTTCAATTGCACACCCGATAGCAGCTACATGAGCACATAACTCAACAATAAGTCAAAGATTGAGTAGATTACATTTGCAAATCTACATCTCTAGGATTTGTTGCTTGACACACAAAGTACTGCTGCTGCAACAAGGCATTACATTCCCGAAAGTGTCGACCTGGGCCAGTCTTGGTTTGTAATAGTCCGGCGAAGGTCTCATTGGAGAGAGCTGGAGCGTAGAAAAACCTATATGTAACTATGAATGTGAGGCCGACCAGGGGGCAGTCTGCTGTGCCATTTTGTCCAAAAAACAATCACAAACCAGGGCACAGACTCAAGACTGTCCCGTCCTGTTGGTCTAGACTTCACTGCCCTCTACACACTGGTCCCAGTTGAGCTCCATGGTGGTCCTCATACATGGAAACCCTTGTCGTGTTCCTGCAGAAGCTGGAGATGAAGGCTCTGGGCACTGCTGATGATCCTCCTCTGGTGTCCGATCAGATCCACCCCAATACGCCTCACATCTCTAGGCCGAGAGCAAACACACAAAACACACACGGGGCACACACAACACTTTAGGTCTTCTTACATGTGATTCAACACAGACATGAACTATCTATGGTGCTGAGTCTGAACCGGGACCTTAGTGTTCAGCTACGTGTGTATTGTTGGTAACACCTTATAATAACTGCATAGTAATAAAGCATTAGTTAAGCATTAGTAAAGCTTTCAGAAGTAGTTCAATGATCATTTACAAAGCATTACTACGTTAAGAAAGATATCAACGTTTTATTCCCACATTTAAACCTTGTTCAAAATTGTAAATATCTCTGCTAATAAAGTATCTGTAAACTCCTTATTCATTAAATTATTTTTAATAACATGTTAATTGATGCTTAATTACTGCGCAGTTATTATAATGTGTTATAATATTGTTTTATTTGAACTAAAACAAAAGTGTGCCCAGAAAGGAATCCCAGTGAGTAAACTGCATGTGACAACAACAGTGTATATATAATCAGATTTTTAAATTGGTAATAAATTGGAAACACAGTAAATGTCTACTATAATAGTTTTCTGTGGAGTTACTCAATATAATTTTAATTAATTTAAATTTTTCTTACAGTTCCATAGTAGCAGACATTAAGCTATTAAAAGCTCTTGTCTTTACCTGTAGCTAAATCCCATAAGAACTACTACCAACACATAAACATTATAATTACAACAATATATATAATACATTTACCACATGGCTTGTCTGTGTTACTCACTCAATATTCATCCTGGCCACAGAGTCTAGTGTGTTGTATCCCGCTGCCATAAAGTTGTTCTTGTACTGGGACATCTTGATAGAGTCCAGCCACTCACCCACAGAGATGAACATGGGGTAGTCCATCTCTTCACTGGGAGACTCTGGTAGACTGATGGGGTTAGAGGCAGGAGATAGGAGGCAGGAGATAGGAGGCAAGCTTAATTAAAACACGGCTATTAAATACTTGCATATAAATGTAAGTCCACTTTTACAGGCCGGAGTAAAAGACTTGATTAACTTTATGGACTTCATTCGCAGATGTATGAGTACCATAGTGTGACAAATAGCCCTACAATGCTAAACTTGGCTATTCAAAACTGCGGAGGGGTGAGTAAGTTGAAGAAATTGAAAGTTGAAAATTGCCCCGCCAGCCATCCTGATTGTTTGCAGTCACTGTATTTATTCCGTGAATCAGAAACTGAATTAATGACAAAATAATAATATAATAATAAGTGTAACTTGTTAAAAGCTAACCATAGTTAAAAAGTAGCTACTACCCTTTTTGTCTACAACATATCTATAAGAATTAAATGTTATTTCTGTAATCATCACTGACCTAACCCCTTGCTGCGAACACTGCTTTTTATAAACTCAAATTGCTGTATCACACAAGAGACAATAGTGATCCTGTACCTTTGAATATCCTCTACCAGTGGCAGCAGACTGCTCGGGTTGCGGATCAGTTTATCCAAAAACGTAACAATGTCGACAAATTTGGGCCGATGACTCCTATCTTTCTGCCAGCAGTGCAGCATGAGTTGGTGCAAAGCCACGGGGCAGCCCAGGGGCGCCGGGAGTCGGTATCCCTCTTCAATGGACAAAATCACCTAGAGACACACGGGATGAACACATCACAAATGAGTCAATGATTGCATGGGAATCCAGCAAGGAGGTATTACATAAGGCAAGAGGTAACGAGTTTGAAAAGTTAAATAGTAAAGTGCTATATACTGTAGATATGGGGGAAAATGTTGATCTGAGCCATGGTTCTTAAATAGTAATAGAGGAAACTGTTGGTGGGTTCTTTTGAGAGATAATTACTTCTAGTGGTAAGTTAGTTTTGCTTAGTGCTAGTTTAGACAAAGTTAACTTGCAGTCTTGGCAGAGTTTAGACTGGGTTTGATGCTGGTTTAGTCCTGTTTAGCTCTGATTTAGCTTAATGTTGGTTTAATACAAGTTTAGTTTGTGTTTAGATCTAGTTTGATAGACCTTGATTTAGACCACATTAAGATCTAGCTTAGCCATGGTTTAATAAGTGTTTTGTGCTTTTTTAGTCGTAATTTAGTCCAATAAAATGATTCTT
Organism: Hypseleotris bucephala; assembly: GCA_036025885.1. NCBI lineage: Eukaryota > Metazoa > Chordata > Actinopteri > Gobiiformes > Eleotridae > Hypseleotris > Hypseleotris bucephala. Next base: position 2,377 of record JAVQKG010326795.1, on the reverse strand, counting down.
GGAAAGCCAAAAGTGGTTTAGTCCGAAAAGGACCACTTAAATAGAGTGTCAATGATACTGTTATGAGCTTATGATAAAGATAACTGCACAAGCTACTTCTTCAGATACATGAACAGTGCAGTCTCACAGCTTCAAATATAATCTTTGCTATAAATCATTGCCTTGCAGCATACACCTCTTTATCTGTTCCCTTATGTATTATTGCAGTGTCTTTGCTGGAGATAGTCTGCGCCATGTATCTTAGGGCTCTGTGATCGGTGTCTGACCAGGAAAAGATAGTGTTGCTCCGATTTGAACACAGAAGCTTGGCAGCCCCCTTTTGCCTTGGAAAGCACTTCTAAGCAATTCCCAGACAGCATAAATCCTGACCATATAGAGCAAGTGCGTGTGTATGTGTGAAAAGGGATTATTGTGGAGCTTTCATAGTCGGTGGAGAAAAAGATGGCTTCCTCCAATCCCTGTCCACTGTGTAGGGATCATGGGGTCACTCAGCCAAACTGAATCCATGGCTTTAAAGTATCCCTCGACTGGACAAGAGTCTTCTGAACCCCTGACCTTTATGGTGCATTGGCTTCACCTTCTCTCATCTTTTTTATCCGTTTCTCACCAGCGTTTCGGTTCCATGTCCCAAACCCACAAAAGGAATTTTATGTGGTCCGACAAAACAAGTTAAGGGAAAGGGCAACAGTTTCAGAGACACTGGAGTTTCCATTTATCAGTTGGGAAACTTGTGGCATGTGTCTTGCTGAAGGTTACAATGATAACATGAGGTGGATTAGATTGGGAATTGAACCATCAACCTTTGATAAATGAACACGCTCCATTACATCTTAAATCAGCTTTTTAAACTAACTAAATGTTTATTTAATTTAAAATAATCTAACTTTTCTTCAGGGGTCCGATATTTTGTTAGGCATTTTATTGCATTTTCCCAATTAAAAACTTTTATTTTATTCTCCGTTTGGTGGTGTTTATGAACATACCAAAAACAAATTTTGAATACATTTTTTGGATGACCCAACAAAAACCTCTGGCGACCCATTTTTGTGACCCAGTGTTTGAGAACCTGTCCTAAATCACTGAAACCACACTTTTACCACTAACGATAGTAAAATATCACTTTACTAATTACATGAGAGTTGCTATATCTATATCCCCAATTACTAATCACAAGCAACTGTTGTAGAAGACAGGATTGTCATGTACTTATGCTACCCCAACTGGTTTATAAAAAGGTAATATAATTTGACAGTTTGTTTTTAAAAGGAGAAGTAATGCATCCATACTCACATCCTGATTGGACATCTCCCAGTATGGCCGCTCTCCGTACGACATCACCTCCCACATGACGATTCCATAACTCCATGTGTCACTCGCTGAGGAGAACTTCCTGTACGCAATGGCCTCTGGTGCTGTCCATCGGATCGGTATTTTTCCTCCCTGTCACACAAACAATACCTATATTCAATACTCAATCTGAAAAATCTTAGCATATGGTGGTTCAATCCAACAGAAAAGATCAAATCAAAACTACAAATGTAACTGTTGATGCTAGTTCGGATAGAAAGATGTCAGAATACACAGTTACATATTCCAGTTTGGTGCTTATGACAATGCATATTAGGGACATGGTCAAAATATTGTGACTGGTAAATTTTAGCATTAACACTTTTCTGTCTATGCTCTCTACACTAACTAAGAATTTGAGATTACTAATTGTAAAGAAAGATATATCCATAAAGAGTAGTGTGCATATAAAGTTTGAGAAGTTGAACAAAAACCTTGCCTTTTATTTAAGTAAAATATGCCATTAGCCTATTCTCATGTTATAAAGATAAGGAATGAAAAAGATGCTGTGGACGTCCATGATTAATCACCAGCAGCTGGTGTGAAGTACTGAGCAGTTTCTTCAACATTTTCAAACTTTTCTTCTAATGAGGATTTGTCACTGAGCCACATGCACACTTGAGTTATCCATCTGGCAGTACATTTGAATGGATTCAAAATTTGAAAGACTAACATAAGATGATCATTTTTTTTACTTGGGTTATAACTTTTACACTTGCAAAGATTCACCATAAGGATATATCATCAAATAAAATATGTCTAAGTAACTTTTCTTATAATCAAGCCAGGTAAAAGTAATAATAATTCAAAAATGATCACCCAAAGTTGATGTTAAATTACTGTTAAATATTGTGACATTTTATACATATTTTTGATTTGAAAATTTTACTCACAATGTTTGTTGTTATTCATAAAACTACTTCTTTTTAGAAAATCTGTCACATCTGTAGCTAATTCTTGCTGCATGTTTTTTTTTTGACTGAGTGTTTTGAACAAGCAACAAGCAACGGACATCTGTTAGTAAATCAGA
>JAVQKG010326775.1:0-12612 GCA_036025885.1 Hypseleotris bucephala | reverse complement strand
ACTATTTATTACACATCTATTTATAATTAAATTAACTTTCAATCAAAACACACACATTTATATTGCTGAACATATATGAACTAAAACTTGGCTCCCACAATCTTATCTCGGCACTGAAGAAACTTGCGGTTCACTTACCTATTATTATGAATATCACAAAGAAATCCCAGTAAAGTTTGACATTGAAACGTAAACAAAGATAAACTCAATTTGGGGGGAATATGAGGCCAAACAATTTTTCGAAAACATATCCCAACCATTATACGCCAAGACAAGATACTGCACATGGGGGAACTTTTTCATCTTTTCCCATCATGCCTTGCTCTCACACGTCTCTTCATATATACTGTAAATATGCTCAGACAGTGTTCTTTTTCCCGTCTATGAGCACAAGCTGTTTTTGTTTACTTATTTATATTTGTCATGTTTGTTTTAGCAATCCTCAATGTACTGTTATGCCTCCCATGTGGTGTGTGTCAATTTGCAGCAATCACACACAACCCCGTCATTGGCAGCAAGTAGAAATCAACATACTTATCAATAATTAACCCATAAAATACTTTTATCCCTTTAATTGCTGCATGTTTTCTGATACATTAATGTAATTCTAAATGACACTTTCATCTTTGTGTTTGATCTTTGCATGTGTGTGACGCTTGTGTATTTGCACCTATTTTATTTTTTTTACATACTCTCACACAGTATTCAATGACCGTAAAAAATAAATGCACAGAGAAACCCAATAAATCATTCATATACTTTTGGGACATACTATGAAAATGTGTGAATGATGAAATAAGTGAACAAACCTCTCTGCCTTACTCCGGATTGAGCTGCTTCTCTTCCTTCTCTCTTTGGGCTATGCCGAATGTGTAACCTTGCTGACACACCATTGCCGCTCTCACTAAGGCTGCTAAAATATTAACATTTGTCCAAATACAGTACGCTTCTCCTGGCCTAGCAAGTGCCCAGGGTTAATGAAGGGATAGCCGTAATGAGCCTGTCAACTTTCTCTAGGTGATGGACCCTGTTCTAAGTACACACACAATGCAGACTCCTGTTTCCATGGAGACCAATTATGATCCCAAGCAACCAGCGATTCTTGCAAACATTCCTTTGAAGCGTTTTATCTCCGAAAACATCTCACTAGGATGCTAATAGTGGAGTATGCCGGAACTAGCTTTAGATTCGGTCATAGGTGATCTCTGTTCCAAAATGTGTGGTGGATTTGTATGGTGGAGTTTTCCTTTAAGTGGATGCTAGTGCTAAGTGTGTCATCAAGGCCGCACAGTAAGTCTATGGAGAACTCAAGGCTAAATTTAGGAGTGTGGAGGTGTATGTAGACCAGGTGTAGTGCACATGGCCTACCTAGCCCAGAACGTGTCCACTGTGCTCACTGGGCTGTGTGGAAAAAGTTGTCTAATAAATCATACAATTCATGCTAAAGGAATAATTATTTACATTGTGCTGACAGTCATCTGCTAAAACTTTTTTGTCTTAGTGTCAGTTAAAAAGTGCAACCCCAATTTCATAAAAAGTTGGGATAACTGAATAGATGTTTAGATATGAATAGATATAGAGTTTAAAGGGGGTAGGAGTTTAAGTTATACTTCCTCCTACTCCTTGCAATGAGAAATGTGAATTGCTGTGACAACGTATCTGAATTGAATGGATGTTCATTGCTCAAATCAAGTCAAATCAAATCAAAAGTTACTGTAAAAATATAATTTCTTTTCCCCACCATTTTATAGCAGCAACAACAAAAATTGTATACAAAGGCATCAAAATTGGCAATATATACTGCAGGTTAGTATTTAAAGGGGTGTGTAAAAAGATCATTTTAGAAAGGAGTTTCTGTTTAAGATTGGATATGGGATGCTCAAGATTGCAATGACGTACTTGTATTATTAATCTTCAGTCACCATTGTCCCAGATTATTGAGATCTTGTCCCATTCTATCCAATTTAAAGTGAGTTATTTTTAATGAAAGAAATAATATTGATTCTGTTTTGCGAGTAAAATATGGTTTGTGAGATTTTGAAACTCTTTCACATGTTTTTCCATAAAGAATGAAAACAAGGCATAGTAAAGTGCCAATGTATGTCTATAATTTTTCTGTTATCAAATTTTGCCCTTGAAACCAAACTATAATGCTACAATTTACTATGTACTTAAGAGGTTTCACTGCTTACTCCCTGCTCATATAATACAAACATAAACAACTTGTGGTCCATAATAAAGGCTCCACAGTCTGTTAACATAAAAATATGGCTTTTTGATCTAATAGACTCAGTCAGTTTAGACCAGTCACTGTTTCGGTGCAGCAGGCAAGTGGCAATAACATATTGTACTGGGAGCAAATATTCCCACAGTAAAATTATTATTGTTTCTTCAATACAATTTTCTCTAATGATTGGATCTATATCATATACTGGGGTGAGGGTCAATGGCAATAAGGTAGGCTGCTGTAATATCATTTGTGTCTATATGTGAAATGTGAACCAATACTGTGGCAGGAATGGTATTTTCTGCACATAAATGTATTGCATGTAACTCAATACACCTCACATCTATAATATAAATACATTTTTTAAGCTAAAATAAAAGTACAAGAAATATGCATGTCTGCTTCTATGGTAGATATTAAACATACATCATACTTACATGTATAATAAAATATTCACACATTAACATGATGTACATTTGCATAGCATGTAATATGTCATTAATATTAAGTATTCCATGATGCGCTTTTTTAAGAGACCCAGTTGGCAACCACTGAGATGTCATTTCAGCTTAATGTCACTCGACCAACTAATAACGATGCAATGTCATGGAATAACATCATATAATCATTCCTCTTCTATTTGTGCCATTAAAGCTAACATCTGCCTTTGGCCCATCCCTGCTTCAAGTGTTGGTGGGTACAACTATATAGGACAATAACTGGTTAAGCACAGGGCTAACACACAGCTTTCATTTATTAAAAGAAACATCCATTCCCCAATTTACCTAATAGATACATATTTGACTGTACCTGAGAGAATCCACGGTAATACAGAGAGGAAGTGCAGACTCCATTCAATTGGCCTCATATTATATTCCCCTTTTGCATAGTTTATTTTGGGCTTTTTGTTGCATATAGATTACCAATAACAATACTCCTTACGTTAATCCACTCTAACTAATTCAACTAATGCATCTCAATTTCTTTGTAAAACCTTTGTAAGATGACAAATTATTAACAATGTTTTAAACTGTCTTCTTCATGCCTCGGGGCCAGAAAGCACTCCACTTCTTCTCTGGGAAATTTTTTAACAGCACAGAAAATCCAACTACTGCTTCACAAAACTGGCAATCATGTCATACCAAAGCACTGCTCTTATTACTTCCAGTTTAAGTGAATGGATCAAATTGGTTTACTTTTGTGACGCTTACTTATAGATTACAGGAGCCAACATATGCATTTCTTTCCCAAACAAACACAGCACACGAAGTCAAGTCTTGAATTTTTGTCACATCAAACCATTAAACTATTCTTAGTCCAAAAACCAAAAAATGTTCAGCTTGAATTGAAACTTGTTGAAAAGCTGGTGTTTCTTTTCTTTCATGATGCAGCTCCTAAGCAGACTGGCAGCTCATTACTGTGATTGCCAGTTGTGTGTTTGCGGAGTGGGGTGGTAGAATAAAAGGGGGGTGGGAGAGCAGCCTGTGTCTAGACTGCAGCCTGGTGGTAAATGAATGCATGAGAAGGTGACTTTTGTTGTTGCCTCCTGCATGACAACGCCATAAATACAAAGCCCAGTGAATACATAAACATGCTACTGTTGTTGAAATGGCGTGTGGCGTTATAATGATTCATGGGTGCTTTGGAGATGCCCTTTGCGACTTTGGGAAATCTTAGAAATTAAAGGTTTATTAGCCCCGCAGGCGAGTATTATTGTAGGTATTCAGCACCATTTCAGCATTTAAGACACGTTTCACCTATTCTTTTACAATATCTGCTTGTAACTTGTGACAGTAGCTAAATGTTTAATCACAACCTACTTTAGTAAAACTTTTAATTAAATTGAGAATATAATAGTTAAATTAACTTAAGAATAAGAATCTAAAGTTGATATGGTTTCACAAAAGCATATGATCTCGCTTTGGAATATTTTAAGATAAACTCGGATTCTCAAGGTTGAAAAAGATCTATACTGAGACACTTTTATTATAAAAATTAAAGATAACCAAACATGAAAAATATCTGTGTCTTTGTTAAATTCTATTATGACCACTCAATGTAAGATTGCAATATTTAAGGCACCACATTAAGGAGCTATTATAACAAAGACTATTAGCTACATCATTCACCATGCAGTTCTCTTCTATCTCACCATCTAATTAATATTTTTAGCATGACAAAACCTGGTTCTAGACTTGGGATATAGCCTATAGAGCCAAACCATATTCTCCCTCTTCCCAAACACTTTGTTGTTGTTCTTCTTGAGCTGCTGAGAAAGATAATTCCTCCAGCATGTCCTATAGGAGTTCGGGTCTGTTCATTAAACATCTATAGGGCTATTTTGTTCAATTAAATGTTTTTGCTTCTAAAATGTTGACTGGCAAGTGTAGCCTATAAAATGAGCCATGCAGAAGAAATAGTTCTAATAGGAGAGAGAGCAGCTTATAAGGGAAAGTAGGCCTTCACAGTTGCTGCATAGCTTTACATACAGTAGGTAAATAAAGCCTACATCTGGGTCACTGTGGAGAGTGTTTAAAGTGCAGAAGCGTCAGGACCAATTTAAACCGTCTTTTAACAAAACACGAGGCTGAGAAAGTGTCTGGTTCTGACGTAAATATTACCCCCCACTTGGTTAAACCTTTACAAATCATAAACGAACTGGCCTAGAAATTAAGATGTGGATATGCATATATAATTTGGCCTCTCCCTTGGCGCAAAGAGGGTCGCACGCGGCCGGGGCGTGGCTCTGAAAAGGGGGAGGGAGCAGGCGACACGCTGCTAAGTTTTCAAACTGCCCCGGCCAAACAAAGTGCCAAGCCAAGCAGGAAACAGGGAAGTAACCTTGGGACTGGGGAAGCGCGGTGGACTGTCTACTACTACTACTACTACTACAACAACAACTGTAGTAGTGTGACTTTAACTTTGAGCGGGTTTACCGGACAGGTGAGCTCCATTTAGGCGCACTCAGGTGTTTATAGTGTTTCCAAAAAAGAGACTACGATGTTAAGCTCTGTCGTATTCATTGATTAAACAGATTTATCGTGAGGGAGCACAAAGCCGTGTGTGCCTTATCTGGAGCGCCCGCCCATTGGGCTTTCTGCGGAGCGATTGTGGGAGATTGATGATAGTCTCTGGGATTTGCCGTGTGGTGAGAGAGACAGAGCGAGCCGTGGACTGGTCTGCGATTTGCTCTCTCATCAGTGGCTGCAGAAGGGCGGCTTATTACGGGTTGACATCAACATTTGTTCCTACTTAAGTCTCTTGTTAGAGGCTTTACCCATCCCAGACTTTTGGTGTCTGTTCGTTCTGGAGGAGGCTGCCTGAGAGAATCGCCTCCGCAGTCTCAGATGCGTAGTAAACGGGGAGGAGTGGGCTGGGTCGCCTAGACGCCCGGGTTCCATACATCTCTACGCACACGTCGTCAGTGATAAAACGGGAGATAGGTGAGGGTGGAAGCGAGGGGAACACGGACGCACGCACACTGTGAGCTTTTTTTTCTTTTTCCTCTCACAGCAGGACGCACGAAGAAGGCAAGAGTCGGACAGTGGTGAAAAACCTCATTTGACTTTCAAACACGAGCCCCTCTGCTTTGGCTGCTTTTGTCGCTTGGGATTCTTCTTCCCCCCTTTCAGGATAAGCGGTTAACCACAGGACCAAGCATATAGGGGCTGACAGACAGTATAGAGAAAGACATCGCCTTCTCATCGTCACCATCCGAAGGGAAATATACTACAAGTGATCTACAGGGGCAATGGCAACCAGTGCGCTCCTGCTTCTCCTTCACGGTGCCCTGCTTGGTAAGTAGTCTCAAGATAAAAAGCCCCTTTGATTTAAAAGAGATTTCTTCTTCTTGCGCACCTGTATGAGACTAGTTGGAGAGAGCAAAGTGGCAGTTACAGTGAGTCAGGTGGATGAGGAAGTAGGCTACAATGAGAATCACTGGCGGTATAACAGATGCCCCTCATCATCTGCGCGTGTGTGCGGTGAACTAGGTTAATGTCATATTTGGACTTGAGTCATAGATTAACACAATGCCACCTGACCTCTTGATAGGCCTATATGATGGAGTGTCTAGCATTGTCTGCCATTGTAAAACTACATAGCGTCATCCATGGCACACCTGGGGCACGCACACACACACCCCCTTACGTGAAGTCATCCAGTTTTGCCCAAACTAACTCATCACTATGTCATACAAGTTTAGACACCTATTAGTGATCTTTGACTAAGCATCACATATGAGGCACCATTGCTGACTACTCACTGCCCAAAACAGTGCATCCCCCTGCTTGTCCCAAACAAACACCAGATGGCTTTTTTTTCCTGTTCCTGGATGGGAGGCCTGTCAGCACTGCCGGAGGGAGAGAGAGAGAGGAGGAGGGTTGGTGGGACAGGGGGGACAAAGGGGGTGCGGGGTAGTAAAAGGCCCCTGCTTTGGTCAAGAGGATTACCAGAGTCTGTGCCGTGTCGCCTCTCTCCCTTCAAGTCACTTTCACTGCACATGGGACGGTATTGTCAGTTCAATCTTCCATGTTTTTGGCAGGATAAGGCATGTTGAGATTGGGACACAGTGTAGGCAAGATAAGGGTGTTTTTTTTTTTGGTATTACATAATACTGTTCTAAACATTTCAGGTGTGGGGAGTTGATGATTTAATGGCCTCTCCAGCAAGTGTGTGAACCATCATTTTGTAGATTAAGTAAAAGCACTTTCAAAGGGCTTACATTGCAGAAAGCGCCCCGCCACAATACCCATATGCTTCACTGTTGAGATATTAGAGCCGCTTTATGACATCAAAGCAAGAGTAGAATGCCATATAGGGCTATTTTGAGAGTGCTGGAGAAGCTAGCATCTGCGGTATATGAAAAAATGTGTCTGTCGCTGTGTGATCTTCACCTGTCTCATTTGGTGACAGGTAGTGCGTCTAGTTTGAATTGTTTGGGGGAAAAATGTCAAAAAGGTGGGTGGTGTTTGGAATCGATGGATCAGTCTTCGTTAAACCTGGAGGTGCCAGTTTATTGGTAAGCAAATCTCATATTGGAGTTATTAGTTATGATGCTGAGATTGCAAGTGAGGGATGGGTCGGGGTGCCCGTGTTATGAAGCCTATAAAAAGAGTTGCCTTGAGCTATGAATGTTTATTAGTTTCGCAAATACAGTCTTATGTGTGACTGTGAGAGGTGGCAGTGACTCAAGAGTTTGGGAGGTTGGAGGTACGATGCACAGTATTGTTGTATCCTTGAGCAAGACACTTCACCCACATTGTCTGAATGTATGCTTGATTGTTGTAGTGATTCGTTTAGTGGAATGAAAGATTGATGCTGCTTTCAAAAAGTGCTGCATAAATTGGATAAATTAATATAATCTTTGGTGTTGAGTTTTTACTGGTGAAGGAAATTGCTGCTGAGTTGGAAAAAAAAAAATCCAAAAGTGCTCAAAGTGTCCCCGTTTATATAACTAAAGCGACAGTGTAATATGTGAGAGCCTGGCTGGTTTAACTGTGAAATGCCTGAGTGCTTTCCATTTACTGAGGCTGAGAAACTGTAGGTTAGCAGTCGCTCAAGAAGAAATCAACCACGGCCATATACTCTAAAATCGACTAGCTAGAAACACACCAGAATTTGTCCACATGCAAATATAATCCAAAGCTTATGTTTAACTGGCAGAGATGGCCACCGTCAGTTTGTCACATTTGTTATAAGCTGATGTTTTATTTATATCCTTCTTAGTGCTGCCAAATCTGCGAGACAGGTGCTACTTCCACCCAATTACCGAAACATGTCATGAATGCATTTGCACGAGATGGCGGGTTGGGCGCATATGGATGTCTATGTGGGGGTTACAGGAGACAGGTGGCAACTAGTGAGAAATATGAATATTCAAAAAAGTAGATTGAGGGTATAGCTACAGGGTGCATGGTTAGGTGAGAGGTTAGAGTAAGGGTGGTATTATTGTGAAATGAAGTTGTGACGATCTGAAAATCTCGGGATGCGTGTGATATTGTGCATTCTTGTATGCTTTGTTCTTCACCTTCCATTTTTACTGCAACAAATTCCATGTTAATATTAATAAAACTATGAAAATTATTAGTATTAGTATTATGATAAACACTGGATTGGATGTGTACAGTACATTAAATTTGTATTTCATTTGTAGTCTTCTGTGTAAGAGGAATGTTATTGAGGGTTCTCTCTGCTTTTTCCCACCATCCATATATGGGGAAGTAACTAATTTAAGTCTAGTCTAGTGAATGATTATGTGAGTGAATTGGTCTTAATGTATTGTTATAGAATGTACTCCACCTAAGGCCCATAGTTTCTGCAATAGTCTCCTCTCCAGTCTTTGCATCTAGTACTGGCCCTATCACTCCTCTTTGAAATAGCAGTCTAATGTTTTGATATCTCTTTTATGACCAAAGCCAATTTAAAGTGAGTGGCTGTTATCATCTTATTATAGTGATATTGATTCCAAAGTAAAAGTTTAGAGTAGTTGTGGTAACATCATCAAACTTTGTTCTCCCTTAAGTACAAAGAATCATTGGTATAAAGCCAAGCCTTCATAATTGGCCCAATCAAACTACAGGCGGCTACTTAAGAGCTCATTTCCATCTAAGGCATACAATGACAATTCTTTCTTCTTCTTTTTAAACTGATTTTCTATGGTGGATAGAAGACAGACTCCTAGCCACTTAAGCGTAGAGTCGATTCCCTGTGACATGCCGTTGAAACTGTCAGCGGTAAAGTGCTTGCAAGGAGTCTTTATTTTCTATTTCTGGCAAACAGGCTGCATTGTGAGTGTTTAATTAGGATTAAAGTGGAATCTAACAGAATAAAGGAAGTTAAGCCAGCTGCAAATATATTGTATATCTCTTCCACTAATTGCAGGGTTGGATGTTGGTATTGTAATATAAGCATTAGAAAAAGTATCCGGGCCAATTTACAGAAGTTGGATTCTCATGAGATATTTTATACTTTTCTTGCCAAAGCAACAGTCAGTGGTTTTCAAACTTTTTGCATTGGATATCACAGGATTTAGGCTCTCAAAGTACTGTCTTTGAAGTAGGCCTGAATTAGGACTAAGCCAAGATTACATTAACTTTAAACCAGAGCTACTTGCGTCTAAACCAAGACTAAAGCAATATATTAATAAAGGAATGCTAAACCAGACCCAAGTAGCAGTTAAGTCTTATTTAAACCCAGATCCGGACTAAAAGAACGAAACCAGAATTCTTCTAACTTGGGGTGGAAACAGATATTTATATTGATATATTATGGTACTTTTTTGGTGATACTGTATCAATATTGCAGGCTGCTGTACCAATCATAGAATTTATTGTACATTTCTCAAAATTTAAATCTGGCAGTACTTAAATTTTTTCTTATTTGGAGAAAGTAAACTTCTTTGTGAGATACAGTTGAATTATTCACTGTTCTTATTATTAAATTAACCTCATTTTATTATACAAAACAATTTAAAAATGTAATAGTTACTTTAAATATAGTGGTATAATGTGCAATGATTTGGTTTATGATTTCGATATTGCTGTATTGTTTTATCGGTATTGTGAGCCATGTAGCACATATTGAATCATACTTCGTGATTTCCAGCCCCACTTTAAACGCCTGAGTTCAACTTGCTTAAACCTCTGTACCGCGACTAGGACCTGTACTGCAGTTTGAGAACCTCCGGGCAAGTTAATTCAAAACTTCCCAAACTTTCTCACTATTTCAAACTTGCGCGAACACTCCTTCACACTGAGCCCAACCTTTCCTCTGCCTCAAAAAAAGAGTGACAGCTGTAGCCATCCACCCTAAAATGACAGGGATTGTAGGGATTGAAACTTGTGTGGTCAGAATCATCTTGAATCAGCTGTTGCTACAGTGTGAATGCTTTCCATGTGTTTGTAAGCCTCAGCTGACACAGGAGAGAGAGTGCTGTCTAGACAGTAAGACAACCATTGTCAATACAATAAATATGACATTGTTGTTGCAAAGATAGTAAGTACCTTCATATCTACAAATCTCATAAGTATCCTTAAAAAAGCTTTACAGTTAGGTTCGAATGGGTGCTTGAAATCCTTGAAAATGTTTGAGTGCTTTTCCAAGTGTTTGAATTTTTAACAATTAATATTACAACAAATGACAGCCCTTTATTAACACCCAAAAGTTTGCAGTTTGTTATAGAAGCTTTGCAAAGTTTGCTTTTAGATTTGCTGCAATTTATTAAACTTGTGTCTACCTCTTGAAAATGGCCCAATTGTATGCTTAAAAAAAACACCTAAAATATATCTTGAATGTGCTTGAAAAATGCTTGAATTTAATCTTCCAAAAGTTGTACTTGCCCTGTGAAATATTTTTACAACAATGTTCCCAATTGAAATTGTAGGTGAAAGGAGTCTGACAACAATGGGTTTTAGGCAGGGTACATTGTTGGACACAACCACTCTCACATGAATTTACTTCCTGGGGTAGTTTTGTTTGGCATATCTTTGGATTGTGGGAGGATGTACCGACAGTAGCACAGTAAAACCACAACCTCCTTGCAAAGAATCTAAATCAAACCACTGTACCACCTCATTTTAATTAAATAATTTTTAATTTGAAAGTTTTAATTTTAAACTTTTCCTTTGGGGGCATTTAGCAATATATCAAATTAAATCATTATTGCATTGTTCAAAAGACTTACTGTATAATGCCATAAATTATCATGAAGCCTCGATCATGATCTAGGTTACAGCATATAGATCGCATCTTCTCTAATTTCTTCCAACAATGAAAAGAAATCAAACGTCCATAGACCTTTGTATGCAATAACTGCAATTTTCTCTAAGTGGATAAAGAGCCATTGAAGATTTGTGCTGAGATCTTCACAGAACAGCAGCTAGATTATTTTTAACTTGCAGTCTGTTCCGTCTTTTGTAAACATTAGCGGCTAATTATCTACTGGAGAATACAATTGAAGAAATGCTAATGAATGAAAAGCATAAGTGCGGACTTGGGGCTATGGAATATCTTGATGTTTGCTCATTAATTTTCTTTGTCTGTTGACACCTGAAAACGTAAGACCTGCATTTTTACTGTGTTAGGGAAAAATACGGGCTTGCAGCTGTCTATTTGCGTCGCTGTGTGTTCTTCATCGCTTGTTATCATTTGTAGTTTGCACGCAGGCTTGTTTGTATCAGAGGCACGAGTTGTGTTTTTGTGTATACGTGTGACACAATACCTTTTTTGTGAGCGTTTTTCTTTCAAATCATAACATTGAGTCAAGCAGCGTGAACTAAAGCAACAAAAAAACTGCCATGCTCTCACCACCTGCTGTGTTGTATACGGTCTTGAAAAAACACATGGTTGAGAATACTTTCAGGGTCAAGGGGAATATATATAGGGCCATGTCATGCTATTTTCTGTCTTAAAGTGTCTTATTAGGGCGCAGATCAATAGACAGAAGGCAACAGTGCGAGTGTAGACATGTTTTGTGCTTGGTGGACTATGTTGCGTTATGTCAGGCCTTAGCTAAAGACATGTCAAAAACCGGTCCACTAGCCAGAGGGCAAGTAATTCTCCCTGTAATCCAGACTTCACGCTCAGCAGTGGAAACTCACACCCAACTACCAACCACTGCAGTTTTTCCTCCCTTTTTCTTTACCAAAAGCAAAGATGACTCCCCGTGCGACTCCCCCAGCACTCCTTACAAGGCAAAAGATGACAAGACGAGATTTAAAAGTGCACATTAAAAGAAGCCAGGCAAATGTTTTATTTCAAAATCAAGAATCTTCCCCAGCAACCCCCGTATCAGAGCAGTAGTTGACCCATGTTGCGTGTTGGAACATCATTTCTGCTGGCGGTGTGAAGTTTAACAAAGTTCTTGAGGGAGACTTCCTGCCTGTCATAGTGAATCTCGGTGAAGTGTCTGCAGCCTCAGCTAGCATCTGGTTTCTGTCTGATCTCGAGGCTGGAGCGGAGTGGGCAGTGCTGCTGGTTAGTTGTCAGCTCTCACTACTCATCACAACTAAGGCCAAGCCACCATTGGGGTCACAGAGGTCCGAAAGATTTTTGTAGTATATTTTAGTTATGCGATTTAAAGACTACATAGCTATATTTAAACAAACTGGGGGAAAAACAGCGTGTTGGTTTTTGAGTCTTGCATTCAAAAAGAGAGGAGTCAAAATAAGGACCAAAGCAAGACTAAATCAGGAAGAGATCAGGACTAAACTAGGTTAAAACTAAGACTAAACTTAGGACTACTGTATATCAGTGGCGAGCGGTCAATATAAATGCAGTGCATGCCCAAGCCCTTCAATAAAAATCATTAAAATGTTCGTCTGTCCGTGTGTTCTGTTATAATATATCTTAGTTCCGTCGTTTTCGTATCAAATAGCTCCTAATCT